>QLTV01003460.1:1074068-1089457 GCA_003457575.1 Thermophis baileyi
GATTGTGTTAAGGAATTGTGCAGAGTAACCTCTGGGCCCTAAAGGTTTGCACAGTTCACCGTAATGTTGCAGTAGATATGAGTAATGATTCAGTCAATACACAGATATGTTAAAGTGTATAAAAGTAGTTTACTTAAAGGAATAGCACAGTCCAAATAACAGTCCGAATCATACACGTTCTATCAGTCAGAGTTCAGAAGTACAGTAGTTTTCTTACCAGTCTTTCTTTGTCTTTATCAGCAAACAAAGATTCTATCCTATCACAGATAGTTAGCTACACACAGAGCTTAATTGCAGACACGAAGTCACTCAGCAAAATACGTTAAAGTGTATAAAAGTAGTTTACTTAAAGAAATAGCACAGTCCCAATAACAGTCCGAATCATACACGTTCTATCAGTCAGTATTCAGAAGTACAGCAGTCTTCTTACCAGCCTTTCTTTGTCTTTATCAGCAAACAAAGATTCTATCCTATCACAGATAGTTAGCTACACACAGAGCTTAATTGCAGACACGAAGTCACTCAGCAATGAATCAGCAAAAGAAAGAGAGAGCTAACCATGTTCTCTAGCTCCCTCTTATGGCCTACTGCCAGTCAGAATGCACCAATGCATTTAAAGCAATATTACATATATATATTAAACAGTGATTTGTGGCTTGTTTATATTAACCAACCCAACCGTTTGGACAGAGTCCTAACAGGGAGGAGTTGCCCTGTGTATGGAAAAAATAACTACATCAGATCAGCAATCTAAGTGGAAGAACATGGGGATATAGTAGAGAACATCTGGATTAAAATAAGTGATTGCATTAACAAAATCATATCATTATTGGTACCTCCATTGTTCGCCCTAACCAAGGAAACTGGATAGTAATAACAATAGCACTTAGACTTATATACCGCTTTATAGTGCTTTACAGCCCTCTCTAAGCGGTTTTTACAGAGTCAGCATATTTCCCCCAACAATCTGGGTCCTCATTTTACCCACCTCGGAAGGATGGAAGGCTAAGTCAACCTTGAGCCTGGTGGGATTTGAACTGCCAAATTGCAGGCAGCCGATAGTCAGCAGAAGTGGCCTGCAGTACAGCACTCTAACCACTGCACCACCAAGGCTCTAATAATACTTTACAAAAGCATATTGTACATCTTTCAAAAAGATACAAAACAATAGTGACTGCTGCCCCAACTTCTGTTGGAAGAGCAAACTATGTCAAGCATGGAACTTCCATGAAATTTATAACTTGCCATCAATTTTCTCCTTCAGAAAGTGGAGAGAATACAAGATGTTATTCTTTACTTGATATTATCCAACAAAGGTATGAAAAAATTGTGCAATGATGGAGTTTGGAGATGGCAAGATTTTAAGGAAGGGATCTGGTGCATGGCCATCCAATTTGATCTAGTGAGACAGGAGGACAGTCTTGGGAAAAGGCAATCCTGCAAATAACCAGGTCCCATGCCATATAAGGTTTTTAAGGTGATAACCAGTAACTTGAGCTGCACCCAAGCTTTCACTTCAGCCCCATCACTGCCACAAGTGCTATACCATAGAATGCTATGGTAAGCCCTGAATGGTCACTGAACGAATGGTCATAAAGCAAGGAGTACCTGTGCTCTCATGATAACCAATTGTATATCACCACCTCAGGTCGCGAGGGAGATGCTGTTGTCATTTTTTCCTGGTGTCTGGAGGCAGTCAAGGTCCAGATGGGAGCGAGCACACTGAAGCTGAATCCAAGTAAGTCAGACTTGCTGTTGTTGCCTCTTTAATGGGCAAGCAATACTTAGCAGAGAGCAGGCTCACCACTTGGGGTCCTTCTGGATTCGCAGTTCCTGCTAGAACAGCAGGTGGAAGCTGTTGCCAGAAGGACTTAGCTTGTGTGCCAGCTGTGACCTGACCCTGGGGCAGAAGAACCTGGCTACAGTACAGTAACTCATTACCTCATCACTACCCAGTTAGACTACTATGATGCATTCCATTTGGGGCAATATTTAAAGGCTATTCAGAAATTACAATTAGTTCAAAATACAGTGACTCACATAACTTCTGGCCTCCTGGAGGTGAGACTATACAACCCTTGGCTTTCCAGACCTTGTCTTGTTTGCCTATTGGTTTTCGAGTACCATTTAGGGCACTGTTTTCAACCTATAAAGCCCTTTATGACTTGGCATCTGGACACCTGCAGGACTGCCCACTCAAACCAGTAATGCCTCTATGAAACAAAAGTGAAGCAGATGCAGACATTAAGTTGGTGAAGGGGCTCTGCACAAAACATAATGTATTTCACTTAGTGGAGTCTTAGGATCAATAAGCTGCTACCAAGGACAGTGAACTTCTGAATATTCCTTGGAAGAATGTCTAGGAAATTCCTTCTACAGAGTATATTCTGGAGAAAGAAGTCTGCTCCATCATCAGGGTTCGGAGAAGCAACCTAAAGGTTGAGGATACCTACAAAACTATCTGCAATTCATTACCACCTGACAGGAAAGCATACAGGAAAAACAAGTTTAAAATCATTACTATAGCATACCCAAAGGTGGTTTTTCAAGACGCAACTGGACTTTCTGGTTTTTCTTTGAAGACGTTTCGCTTCTCATCCAAGAAGCTTCTTCAGCTCTGGCTGGATGGAGAATGGAAGGATTTATACTCCTTGCAGACAGCTGGTCATTTGCATTCTAGAGTCCTCAAAGAAAAACAGAAAGTCCAGTTGCCTCTTGAAAAACCACCTTTGGAACAACAATGACCTGGATGACTGAGAATCTCCATAGACATTTACTATAGCATACCATTATATAAACAAAATATCAAGATTGCTTCACACTGTAATTAATGTTTGTATGAGCTGACCTGCTATTGCATTTCAATGGGGAAAATGGCATTCAAAGAGAAGAAAGCTAGCTTAAGGACAGTTCGTTTTTAAAGTGGCTGGATTTTTCTATGAAGAATTGTTTATTAATGAAATGGTATACAACCGTGATGGCGAACCTATGGCACGCATGCCACAGGTGGCACGCGAAGCCATATCTGCGGGCACGTGAGCCGTTGCTGTAGCTCAGCTCCAGCACGCATGCGCGTGCCGGCCAGTTGATTTTTGGCTGGCCCCGCCCATGCCACCCCTCCCTTCCCCTCCCAGGAGTCTCCACGCGGCCCATTTTGGATGCCAGGTAAGTACAGGGCTCGTGCGGAGGCTCTGGGAGGGCATTTTCGGCCTCCGGAGGGTCTCTGGGGGGGCGAGGGAGGCCGTTTAATTCCATTAAATTAAATGGCAAGAGAAACAGAAGCTCAATTGTGAGAAAGTAGAAAGTGTGAGAACGGACTGCAAAATAACTCTGTTTTGATTTTGTTTAAGATTAATATGTGGAACAGAGAAACTCTTAAGAGGCTTTCAAGACTCTGCCACTATGTCCTATGACAATAAAGAGCATTTCTAGGATCCCTGCTATCTGAACACCAATCCTCATGACAATTAACAGATATACAAACTGATATTTTATGCACTGAGAGAACTCCCAGAAACAATGCAGCCTTAGTAACATTAACATCAGTAATGTCCAGAATGGGAAAAATATTCTGTACATCTGCAGAAAGAAAGAAAAACTGTGCAGAGTGCAACAATTAATACTTATTTTTGAGGAAAATTTGAGCCATTTGTTATCTGGACTGATCTGTCTAACAACAGCCAGGTTTTTGCAAATCCCTTGGAAGCAGCATGGGAGCGATCTTCACCATGAGGAGCAGGCTTTACCAAAGGAGGGCATCTTCCACAGAGAACACTTGCTATCATGTCCCTCATTGTACTACTTGAGAGAATATGAATATAAAATATAAGATTAAAGTGATAAAACCGAAGTACTGTATTTCATTCTCATTCCTTCTTCTTGATTTCAGTCAAAAAACAGCATAGAAAACAGAATTGATCAAACAATAGCACCATATAGAAACTATCTATTTTCATCACTTTTTATGTATGGGTTATTAATATTCTAAGATGCTATAAGTATGTATCAATTCATTAACCCAGTAAAGAATTATATTTTGTCAGGGAATTGTGCAGCAAGTGTCCAAATGAAGTCAGAGACTCTGACACGAACTTGTAGTATTATATAAGTAAGTATATTTAACATCGATATTTACAGCAAAATAAGGTAGTTAGGCACATCACTACACCATGAGGTAAATCATCAGGTAAATCACAGAACAGCATTCAGAGCACACAGAAAAGACAGGGAAAACGGAAACTCCCCCTTTACACCCAGCAACTAATCATAACATAAATTGTCTCATCCAGGAGCCCGCATTCTACAATCAATCAACTACCACTATGAATTCTGGCCCATTATCTACTTTACTGTTCCAGCTATTAAATATCTTAATACCCTCTCCAATTTATAGCTGGACAGTATTTAAACCAAGTTGTTTCACAAGATCTTTGTGTCTTTGTATACTCAATGGCTTTGTCATGAAATCAGCTAAATTGTTTTCTGATGGACAATAAATTAGGTCTATCACATTTTCTTTCACTGCTTCTCTGACATTACTATATTTTATGTCAACATGGTTGCTTCTGGTTTTTACTCTCTCACCTGTTGCCATTTGTATATATGTTGTGTTACTTCAAATATTGGTATAGCTCCTTTCACTTCAATATCCAAATCCTTTAACAATTGTATATACCACGTTAACTCTGAACACAATTCTGACAATACTATGAACTCCGCCTCAGCTGTGGAAATGGCAACTGAAGTCTGTTTTCTAGATTTCCAACCAATAGTGTATTTGCAAACATTACAACAAATATTGACATTTCTATCTTGTACATCATTAGCCCAATCACTGTCTACAAAACATTTCAATTCTCAATTCATTTGATGGTTGCAAATGCAATCCAAAATTCATGTTTCCTTTTAAATGTAATAATTCCTTTTAATTCCTAACCAGTGTTGTTGTATAGGCTTTGAGCAATTAACCTTGCTTTATATTGTACTTCATCATGCATCAAAAGTTTCTTTTTGTACACCCATCTGCATCCAACAGCTTTTTCTCCCTCTGGTAACCCCATTGGAGTGAAAACGTTATGTTTTTGCATAGACAACATTTCTTTATCTATAGCCTCTTTCCATTTCTTTTGTTCTGCCAGAGGTAAATTGAATACTTCCTGGTAATTTGGGGGCTCATAAAAGATGTCACATACTTTTTACCTCTTCAACTGTGAATCTTTCTGGAGGAACGCCTTTGTTTGCTCTCTCAGCCCTCCTTGGAATAAACTCTTCCTGTTTCACTGGAATCTCACTCTCCAAACATTCCCCCGAGCTATACACAAACCCTAAGCTACTCTTGGATTCCTGTTTAACTTGCCTGTGTGAATGTTCATTCATTGGAAACCTCTGACTAACAGGCATTAAAATTTCAGTACTGGCATGTACCTTTTCCCAATTCTCATGTTCTAAAAATTTTGCAGAATGTGAGATAATAACATTTACAGATGGACACAAAAATGCCTTTGATCCTGATTGATAACCTATAAATTTCATTTTCCTTGCCTTTGGCTGTCCTTTCCTCCTCATTGTCTTGGGAATGTGCACCCATGCACTGTCGCCAAAGATTCTTAAATGTGCCAAGGATGGTTGTCTTTTATATAACATGTAATATGGAGTTTCATTAATTGCTGAACTCCATAGTCTATTGACCAAATAATTGGCAGTTAAAACTGCCTCACCCCAATACAGCTTACTCATTCCTGCATCTGCTAGTAATGTATCTTTCATAGTTTGTAACACACCATTTCTGCGATCAGCAATTCCATTCTTTGCCAGAGTGTAGAGGTTCATTCTTCTATGGGTTATGCCTTTCTTTCCCAGCCACTGTTGAAATATGTTAGACATGAACTCTGTTCCTCTGTCTGTTTGTAGTTGACATACCCTTTGATTATACCTCCTGTCTACGAATATTTTTTGTTGTTGTTAGTCGGGAAGTCATGTCCGACCTATCGCGACCCCATGGACAACGTTCCTCCAGGCCTTCCTGTCTTCTACCATCCCCTGGAGTCCATTTAAGCTCACGCCGACTGCTTCAGTGACTCCATCCAGCCACCTCATTCTCTGCTTAAATTGCTGAACAGTTGTTTTGCTTTTTAGTAAACAACAATACCCATATCTTGAGAAATCATCAACAATTACCAAAGCAAATTTGGCCCCTCCCATTGATGGAGATAGAGGGCCAATTAAATCAGCATGTACTAACTGAAAAATCCTGTCAGATTTCCTATCACTTCTTTTGCTGATAGGGTATATTTTCGATTTGGTCTTTGGAAATAGCACAGTCGAAATAGTTGTCACAATCTTTTACATTCAAATCTACAGCCAAGTCAGGCATATTCTGTAATACTTTAAAGTTTGCATGATCCAGTCTTCTGTGTAATAAATATGCACAGCCATTATGCTTTGATTCATTAGAAATTATTGTTTGCATACTGCCACTAGTTTTCTTGTGGTTCAAAACATAAATTGTTCAGTTTCAAACCTTGTGCACACTCTGATAGTATTTATGACTTTGCATGTACCCTTTGCGAAAATTACCTCATACTCTTCATTCTCCAACTCCTCTCTCCAAGACACACTCAGCAAATTGTGATCTAAATCTGGTACACAAAACCTTATCAAACGACTTACCAATACATGGTACATATACTGTTCCTTGCCCCTGTACAAAAGAATGATTACCATTTGCCAGGCTTACATATTTCTGGGCAGCTGGTCCCAGACTGGAAAAAAGTTATTTACAATATGCTCACTTGCCCCACTGTCCAACCAAATGTCTTTAATGCCTTTGTTGTTTGCCTTCACCACAGAAATCTGTGTCTCTCCCTTCTTCTGTTGTTGTGCTGTCTCTCTCCTGTTTGTTTCTTTTAATCTTTTTACTGGGCAATTTCTCTGGATATGTTGAGTGGATCCACATGCAAAGCAGCATTTTTAGTACACAGATTTTCTCTCCCACCTTGTTATCTCTCTGGAATGCAGATCTTTTTTGACTGAGCTGTAAATCACTATTGTTATTCTCAGGTGCAATGTTTCTAATCTTTTCTGTTCTTCTTCCAAAAGCCTCCTGGTTACATAACTCAGTTAAATCATGCTTTTTCATGGACTCAAGGCTTGCTACTAAAACGTCCCATGTATCATCAAGGGAACACAGCACCATATACTTTGTGTGCTTCTGAAAACACCATTCCTTGCTCTTCTAATTCAAGGAAGGTTTCCTCATGAACTGGAGGTGATCTGACAGACTTTCTCCAGACTATAGCCTTGCTCTATAAAGTTTTCTGATGACAGTTACTTCGCTGCTTGCCGTCTTCCTTACATAAATTATGGGTAATGCAAGGCAGTATTCTCTAGCAGATGTGAGCCCACGCACATGTATTACCTGACTATCACAAAATTATGCTGGCTAGTGCTTTTTCATTTAGCCTTTGCTGTTCCTCATTAAGATTTGCTGGAGGATTGCTTACAACTGTCTACAAATCCTCCTTTCCAGAAACATCTCCATCTTTACGCTCCATCCTACTAAGAAGAGCCAAAGGAAATCCTCCTCCCATTCCTGTAACATAGTATCATGCTGTCTGTACAGGCCAATAATCCTTAACCTTTCTAGGGCTCACGAATTTTTTTTTTACCTCAGAGAAATTTTCTGTCACATCAGGGAGTTCTGGGCCCATAACCTGTTAGGGAATTGTGCAGCAGGTGTCCAAATGAAGTCAGAGATGCTGACACAAACTTGTAATTTTATATAAATAAATATATTTAATATCTATTTTTACAACAAATAACATAGTCAGGCACATCACTACATCATGAGGTAAATCATCAGGTAAATCACAGAACAGCCTACAGAGCAAACAGAAGAAAAAAGGTGGGGAAAAAGGGAAGTCCCACCTTTTTCAAGGTTGACTCAGCCTTCCATCCTTCCGAGGTGGGTAAAATGAGGACCCAGATTGTTGGGGGCAATATGCTGACTCTGTAAACCGCTTAGAGAGGGCTGTAAAGCACTATGAAGCGGTATATAAGTCTAAGTGCTATTGCTATTGCTATTTACATCCAGCAACCAATCATAATGCAGAAAATATGACAGAAAATATGACTTCAGCAACAGAGTGATCAATGCCTGGAATTCACTACCTGACTCTGTGGTTTCTTCCCCAAACCCAAAAAACTTTAACCTTAGACTGTCTACTGTCGACCTCACCCCATTCCTAAGAGGTCTGTAAGGGGCGTGCATAAGCGCACCAGCGTGCCTACCGTCCCTGTCCTACTGTCCTATTGTCTTCATCTATCTGTATTCACTTTGATTATGTTTATGATTATACCTATACCTGCTATCTTGTACATGTTTGACAAATAAATAAATAAATAAATAAATAAATAATGTAGATTGCCTCATGCAGGAGCCCGCATTCTCCAACCAATCAATTACCACTGTGTATTCTGGCCCATTATCCACTTTACTGTTCCAGCTATTAAATTAAATAACTTAACACATTGCTTAAATAATAATTCTCTAATTCATGAGTTCTACCCTATATTTGATACACAAGAAAAAATATCAGCTTTGACATAATGCTAGCAATTATTGATTCAAATGTGATAGATTTGAGGTATTTATAATTTTATTCCCATATTTCTGCCAACGCACATAGAGTATAAGACTACATACATTTACCATTTATAATTTAAAATAAAAAATATATATTACAAGGTGTAAAATAACAAGAACCTCCCATAAATATAAAAGTAGGCTATGTGAGGTCTATAGGCAATTTATTTTATGGACACCTGTTTTGACATTCACCAATCTTCCTTGAGTCTCATTTTAAAGCACTGGTGTCAAGCATTTTCTTTATTCAAAACTACATCTCTGGACCTCCACGTAACCAACCATTTGTTTAGAAATATGCCCATATTTTCCCAGGAAAAAAACAGATGTTCTGAAGTGCCAGGGGAGGTAAGGAGAAGCACTGTCCTTGATTTCTAGGACACTGTGAATCACCCTGCCCAAATGATAGAGCCGAGGTGGCGCAGTGGTTAGAGTGCAGCACTGCAGGCTACTTCAGCTGACTGTTCAGCAGTTCAGCGGTTCAAATCTCACCGGCTCAAGGTTGACTCAGCCTTCCATCCTTCCAAGGTGGGTAAAATGAGGACCCAGATTGTTGGGGGCAATATGCTAACTCTGTGAACCGCTTAGAGAGTGCTGTAAAGCACTGTAAAGCGGTATATAAGTCTAAGTGCTATTGCTATTGCTATTTTCTCAAACTGCCTGATCCCCCCACCATCAGTAACCAAAATCCATTTCCAAGTCCAATGCCATTAATACTATAATTGGAGCTAGTCTAATTCCTTAGGTTAAGGAGTTCCCTTGAGATTTTAATTATATTACATGTTATTACACTGTCATTTTTTCAACAGCTTTAAGGCAATACAGAGCTCATAACAAATTGGTAGCTAGGTCAAAAAGAATGAACCTGTAACAGATGTTTTCTTTGTGGTTCCTTTCTTATTATTTTCTGGTATGTTATACCTTCATAATTTCTGTGCTATGTTTTAGAATATATCTAATTTGAGTTATACTATAAAATACTGAACAGAACATTCAGAATGAAATAGTGATGCCACTCTTAGACTGGAGGTTTCGGAATGTACCATGTAGCGGATAGAACCCCAACAACTCTGGAACAGAAACAAATACTTCTTAGTAGAGTGGAACGTAGAACTTAGAACATCATTTATTATGTGAAAGGCAATATGATGCACTTCATGTTGGATTTTCTCCAAGCTTGCTTTACTTTGAGATGGAAGTAACTGGAGCACTAACAGATTATTTTCTCAATGGAAGATCAAGAAAAGCTAGCAAGTGAATTATAAGCCCCCCTTAACTGTCAGTGTGCTATCAAAATAGAACAAATCATATCACCATTGAGAATGTACTATGAAGATACAACACACATACTTTAAATAAACACATACACCCATGATTAATTGTTTGGGCTCTATACAAGGAGATGCTACACTCGTGCTACAACTCTAAAATGAAACAAATACAAATTAGCATTTGATTGCTTTCAATGTATTTTTATGTTTGGGTAACTTTGGAGAACCTTCATCCAAGCAGCTGTCTGAAAATCCTGGGGCACAGCCCGGATAAACTTGTTTTGTTAATGATCTTGCTTTTTGCTGGCTTCAAATAAAAGGCAGGTCTTTTTCCTGGCATTCACAAGCTGAAACTAAAGCAAAACACATTGTCTTCTGCCTTCCTCTCTGTACCCCAGTGCTGCAAGCTGTGGACTGAGACCAGCAGAATGTCCTTCAAAGAATTTCAGAAGGAGCTCAGTGCTATTGGTTACAAATTATGGCTTAAACTCCAGAGACTACCCAAAGCTGACCCACTGGAGATTGTCTGTTTTTTTATTATTATCTTATTCATTGGTAAGTATCCAATTTCCTGATGCTTGCAACAGATCCAGGCTCAGCTACTGTGTTTGATAGGAGCTCTAAATAGTGCTGTTTTATAAGCTTATTCTGTAATTTAAATCTTTTCTGATTTGTTAAAGACTATAAAGTTTAGAAGGAACTAAATGCTTTAATTTAGAATGGGATAGTCTGAAGTCTTTATGTATAGTGCAATACAGCAAAGCTTTTCAATATGGTACCGTAACATGTATACAATATTTAAATTAAGCTTCTCCAACTGGATGGCTTCAGATATGCAGGGCTACAATGCCTACTATTCCAAATCAGCATGGTCAATCAATAAAGTAAGAATTATGAGAATAAGGCTTTTGATTTAAAAACTGTACTAGTATCTTTTTTGTTCCAGGTTATGAACACTCTCTAAGCATAGATAGTCCTTGTTTAATGGCTATTACTAGTTACAACAGTGGCGAAAAAGTAACTTTACAACCAATCCTCACATCTATGATCTTTGCTGGGTTGTATAGAAAAAGAACTAACATCATAACAATGGTTTCCTTTAACAACTGCTTTGCTTAATGACCAGTTGCCAGTCCCAATTGTAGCCACTAAGCGAGGACTACCTGTAATTGTAAACATGTACATCTCAACATTATATTGAAATATACATGTTTATAACTGGACATTTATCAGTGTAAAAAGAAGGGATACTTGAAGCAGATTGTGTGGAGCAATATGACATGTCTGTGATTATATTTCCATGGAACATATTTACTTCTGAAATATTCTAATAACATGTGCATATTTGAACCAGCTCCGAACTAGATCAGGAGGAGTAAAACAGTTCACAGAACAAATGAACATTTAATTAAGGCCCGTTAATTTTTAGGAAGGTAACATTAAATAAAAGCAGCTGAAGAATAAGTTAAAGTGTGAAAAGGAGAGGCTGGCAGACAAGCCTGAACAAATCTAAGCAAATTGTTGAGTCTATTCCTCCCCTTCTCCTGTGTGGCCAGGAGATTTTTTACAGTGGCAAAAGAAAGAGGAAAAACCAGGGTTTGTGGGAGGTGAAACTAAATCCACTAAAATTTTCCTCATGTCTATGTAGAAGGAGAAGGGTGGGATGTGCATAAACACAACACTTTGCTTATGCTTTTTCTGCACCAGGTACTCAGTTATACCTACCTCTCCCTCCACATCTCCTCACTGAGTGTGGCAGAAAGCATAACAACAATTTTAAGGCCAAGAAGCTCAACAATTAAAAACACTAAGCCACAATTTATAATTTGAATATCAAAAGTAATAATTCTTATCAGCTAGTATTTTGTTGGCATTATAAGCAATCTCAGAAATTACTTTCTAAAGCTACATCTGGACTACATCTGCTACACTCACTGCGTAGTGGGCTGGACTGATTCTAATTTCTGGTCCATTTCCAAAGCCAATATTCTTTGTCTCCTTTCACCTTTCAGTTACGATGCTTTCAATGATGATTGTAGCTTGCAGCTTTTGCTGCAGCTGCTTCTACAATGGAAAACCAAAAGAGACGGCCAAAAGGATTGAGGTTCAGCCTGCAGATGATTTATAAAACTGAATTTAAAAAAGAAAACAGAAGTTGGGGAAAGACTTGGAACGACTCCAACACGGCATACCAATCCATGGAACATAATGGTAAATGAGGAGATAAAGTAAGAGACACAGAGAGAGAGAGAGAGGGAGAGATTTCCTTAAGAGATTGAACCTGAACATAGGACTGTATTTTATGACATGGCTTTTGACATGTTGACATGTTGAAAATGCACCCTTTGCAGTAGTTTTCTCTCCTCAACCTATCAAGACAATACAATCTTAAAAATTCCAAGTGTAAAATCTGGGCAAACATGCAGAAGAAAGTTACAGTAGATTTCATTTCCACATTACAGCTGAGGAAGCCCCAGAGAGATCAAGATATATGCAAGCATTCAGCAGAATGAAGTCTGACATAAGCATTGTTTCCCCTCTGCTCAACCATTTAAAGCTAAGTTAACCAGAGACATGATAGCTAAGCAAGTCATGCATTCAGAAAATGATACAGGCTTGAAGATGACAAATGAGTTCAGAGACAGCAAAGAAAAGCAGCAACAAATTCTCTAGTCTTCCTTTCCTCCTTAATAAAAGAATAAACAACTGTCAAAGAGAGTACATATGCTGTAGCTGCTGTATACCAGTGGTGGGTGGCTATCGGTACGGTACGGTACGGTACGGTATGGTTCTATGAACCGGTAGCAGTGGCGGCGGGAGGCTCCGTCCACCCGCCCCAGACGCTTCTGCACATGCGCAGGAGCATCGCACGCGAACTGGTAGCGATGGGATTTAGAACCCATCACTGCTGTATACCCAAGGAAAGCTTAAGGGATACGAGAATGCTCACAATGCTGTATTGTTTCTTGTCTTTAAAAATTACTGCCTTTTTTTAATGTTTTGGTGTCTTCTGTTTAAACTTTGTATATGACACATCCTTAACTCAAAGGAAAGGGAACAAAAGAATCATTTGACTTTATGTTGGGCTTAAGAATTATATATGTCCTCTATGAATACTCTTATGAATAATTTATAGTTGTGGTGGGTTCATGTTATATTTAAGGCAATTAAAATATACCAAAGGGAAAAAACTCTTGGATTATACTCAAGGAGGAGGCATGGTAACAGGAACTCTTCCAATGATTCAGTGAGGTTTACAGTTTAATCCTTTGCTCCCTTCATTGGGAGTCTGTGTTTTAAGGTGAATTTATACATAGAGAGATCAGACAGAGTACAGCGAAAGCAGGTTTCATTCAGGAAATGAGTGCAACAGCTGGACAACAGCATTATGCTAAATGGTACAGCAAAAATATAACTAAGAATGAGCTACCCAGCTACAGCTTACAACAGAGTATAAATCCCTTTCCAAAGAGACACTTTCTGCTTCAATCGATTTCAAAGAGGGTTACATGTGCACAAAAGAGAAACAATGGCACTTGACCTGTGTAAGTTGAAATAGAAAAGTTGGTGGTGGATAACAGTATATCTGCTGTTCTTTAGAGGTATTGGACTATATCTGTCATCACCCACAGTTAGACTGATAAGACTCCTATTGTGGTAATAGGTACCGTATTTTTTGGACTATAAGACGCACCGGTGTATAAGACGCACCAAGATTTCGAAGAGGTAAGTAAGGGAAAAAAAAGTTTTTGCCCTCCCCCAGCCCCCAGGAGCACTCTGCAGACTTCCCAAACCTTCTGCGCACCCATTTTCGCGCGGGGCGGGGCTTCGGGAGGCCAAAAAATGGCTGTATTCGGTGTATAAGATGCACCAACATTTCCAACCTCTTTTAGGGGGGAAAAAAGTGCATCTTATACTCTGAAAAATACGGTAACTATCTCATTTACCCCAAAGCGATTTGACTCTGAATTTAACGTGAAATAGGGTTACCTATTACCACAATACACAATCTCATAGCTACCTAGTAATATCCCATGAATCCACATTTCTGAATAATATAGATTAATAAACCCTTATTCAGGTTCAGCACTTTAAATATGCTGAATATAAATGCCATACCTCAATTAAAACTGTATACCTTTTCGACTCAAGCTTAGAGCAATGTACCAGTTATATATTGTGCCTGCAAATATTTAATTCTTCCAAATTTCTGCAGTCCCAGGCAAGTTGCAAAACCAGATTTATCAAGCATCCAACCAAGTTGTCATGCAGTATTGCTGCATTAAGTTACAACTGAAGTTGTTTTTCTTAGTGGAAGGATGAGAAACTTATGGCCCAGACATTTAGAACTATAATTGGGAAGAACCTCAGTCAACATAAGTAAAGATGAGAGATGCAGGGTGCTGCATTTCAGCAACATCTGCCAGCAAGTTCTATTTCTATATGCTATGAAGAGTGATGAAAAGCCTCCAGTATATTTATTCTGGGTGTGCACTGTTTCAGAAGCCACTCCCTTGTGCAAATGACAGGAATAAGAAAACAGCTTCAGCAACCACAGAGACACAGAGATTAACTTGATTTCAAACATGGCTGCTTTTTTATAATTGCACAGCTGCCAGAATGTGGAGAGGACAAGTCAGCCACGCAAAATGATCCCATAGCCAAATCATTGCCCAGCATTTCCAACAATACAATGATAGTGCGCTACAGAAAAAAAAATATGTACAATATCCTGAATCTCCATTAATACTATAATAAATTTAAACCAAGTATTACACTGGAAAAAATGCTGGATTAAAAGAAACTGAAACCAATGGTAGTCTGAAATAACTTTTTAAGAATTAGGGAGGAAGTCTTACAGGAGAAAGTGTTCAACTCTTTTATTGGACACATCTGCTTTTCTCACAAATCTGTTAAACAGATTTTGGGGGGTGGGGGGAGGAGCAGAAGTATGTGTTGTATTGAGAAAGGCCTTGCAAGGAAAAAAATAAGCACCATTTTTAAATACTAGTTCCACCGATCTTCAATGAAGGCATATGAAACAATACTTTGTTTCTGAAAGAAAAGTCTAGTGTGTACTTATTTATCATCATTCAAACCTTCATTTTGGGTGGATTACTGTGGCTTTAAACTTCTATGAAAGTTATGAAAACCTTTGAAAGGCTAGTACTGTCCCACTTGAAAACCATCAAGGATTCACTGTTAGACCCCCTGCAATTTGCATACCGAGCAAATAGATCAACAGATGATGCTGTTAATATGGCTCTGCACTACATCCTACAACATCTTGAATCTCCAAAGACCTACGCAAGGGTCCTCTTTGTAGACTTTCAATACCATCATTCCAGACACTCTTCTAACTAAGCTAAACCAGCTAGCGGAACTGAACACACTTTTAAGTGGATCATAAGCTTCCTAACAAACAGGAAGCAGCAGGTGAGGCTAAGCAGAATCACATCTGATACCTGTACTAT
>QLTV01003460.1:1089866-1108196 GCA_003457575.1 Thermophis baileyi
TCACATCCTGGACACAAACTGTTTCAACTCCTACCCTCAAAACGATGCTATAGAACACTGCACACCAGAACAACTAGACACAAGAACAGTTTTTTCCCGAACGCCATCACTCTGCTAAACAAATAATTCCCTCAACACTGTCAAACTATTTACTAAGTCTGCACTACTATTAATCTTCTCATCGTTCCCATCACCCATCTCCTCCCACTAATGACTGTATGACTGTAACTTTGTTGCTTGTATCCTTACGATTTATATTGACTGGTTCCTAATATGATTTGATTGCTTATTTGTACCCAGACTATCGTTAAGTGTTGTACCTTATGATTCTTGACGAACGTATCTTTTCTTTTATGTACACTGAGAGCATATGCACCAAGACAAATTCCTTGTGTCCAATCATACTTGGCCAATAAAATCCTATTCTATTCTATTCTATAAAATATTTATTGCTTTAACATGAAATTATAAAACACATTCAGCAGCAAAAGCTGAAATTACTGCCATATTCTTTATAGAATATAAATAACAATTGCCTGCTCAAGAAGGAACCTATGTACAAAAATTTATAATGATTTTAGATAAAAAATTAATAAAACAATCAACTTCTTTCTACCGTAGAAGTAAATAATATATGAACCTGGGTCTCTCCATTCTCATCCAGAATCTTTACTGCAGATGCCACTTTTATTGTATCTTTATAATGCATAAGAAAATAGGTAGCCCAGGACCAAAATTTATTTCCCAGCAAATTAGAAATTTTTCCAGAGTGCTTTTTCTTGTAGTTATGACAAATTCTACTCCATTTTGGAGGTAGATTAATCATGACGAAAATAAATTTACAGCAGTATTTATAAAAACAGAACTGCAAATAAACCTGTCCCCTAGAAACTTCTGTATTGGAGGAGAAATTATCTATTGGTGTGTTAATGATTTACTAAAGAACAAATACCTATATTAGATATTCTGTATTTGCAATTCACATAAGTGAAATAAGGACTTTTAGCAGACAGGAGTGCATTTGGTAGACTTCCACAGAAACAAACCACATCTAGTATAGACAAAATCTATACAAAGGTAAGAACAGAGTCATTCTTTTGCTTTTGTATTCTCCAAGTATATTAAAATTATTACAACTAAATGGCTGTTTATAAGGATTTGCGATTTGAAGCAATTGCTGTTGGCAAAGTTATCATCATTATAGGAAGTTCTTCTGGGATTCCAAAAAGTCCTGAAGGCTCACAGATGAATTTTTAGAAAGGTTTTTTGTTGCTTCTGCTGAATGTAGTAATAAATAAAAGATCCTTTTAAAATAAAATGTGTAGTACTATAAGGAAGCTTCAGGTAAATGGAGTCACTAATGTGCAGATAAATGACAACATTTCAAACATTCAAACCGAGTATGCCCCTATAATAGAGAAATTATTTACATTTTACTTAATCCCTTCTCATTCCAAACCAGATTTAAGGTAAAATTTGGAAAGCAAGACTAGTTATAAACAGGCTGAATCCAGCTAATGTTTAATTTTCAGTCTTTGATCAGTTCACTTTACATTTGCTGATTCAATGCATACCGGTAATTCCTATGTTTTTTCAATGAAAACAAATCTTGGAAATTACTGTAAAAGTGAAAGTGGCTTTAAAATATTGCCTTTAAAAAAATGACATTTCACACTAAGATAATTAGCCATGTCACTTTCACTTAAAAATTGAAATGCTAAATATGAGAAATTTCTGTTTGAAAGGTAGAACATTAACATTTGTGAGACACAGGAAAAATTATGCCCAACAATATCAGCTGACAGCCTGAATTCACTATTGTTATTTGCAAGGAGGGTAAAAAAATAGCTGGATTGTTCACACATCCTAGTACACATCACAATGCCTGATTTATACTATGTCATAGTTGGTTTAAACATGGGGTTTTTTTAATAAACCAGAATTGGTTTATTCAAAAAAACCAAACACATTATTGCTTAGTGCAATGTGAAATACCAGTTAGCATGTGTTCACATTATAAGTTCAAATAGTAGCAGAGTTTAGTTAGCAGCCAATCAACTTTTGGCAATCTATATCAGACATGTCCACACTAGGAAGCAATCAGAACAGTATTTCAATTCATTTTTTCCTTAGTCTATCTTAACAGTTTCAGTACGTTGTGATCACCACAATATTATGTGGCAACATGTTCTGCAGCTTAGTTCAGAATGTGACAAGTAACGAGATTAAATATCCTGGCTGTCAGAAGGAGAATTTTAGCAAAATATGACATGACTTCAGAATGACAATATTTGCTAGCTTTCTAGCCTTCCTAGCCTAGCAAATGTGATAATCTATATATATAAAAGCAAAATACCACTCACGCATCATCATGAAATTTTCAGAACTGTAAAGCCTACAAACTTGAAACTTGGCACGTATGTTCCTCTTGGCTTCTAGGTGCTTGCTAAGAAAGGATTTTTCGAAATGACCATCAGATCATTAGTATTTCTTATACAGTATTATATTAATTAACACGCTCTGATGCTAAGGAGTTAGACGTTCTACTCCCCCTCCCCACCTGAAAAGAACTCTGTTCCAACTGCCAGTTGCCTTATATTAACACACTCTGATGCTAAGGAGTTACACATTCTACATAAATTTTCAAGCTTTTAAGTGTCAATGTATCAAGCCCGATCGTAACTACTCATTAATTTTCAAGCTTTAACTGTCAATTTATCAAGCCCGACCACAGTTTCGTAGTGAAGCACGGGTATCCAGCTACTAGTAGACAGATAATAGACAGCTGCTGTGGCCTAGAGGTGGAGCTCTTGCCTCAGAATCAGGAGGTTGTGAGTTCGATCCTAGGTAGAGGCAGATGTAGGATCTCCTGCTTGGGCAGGGGGTTGGACTAGATGACCTGCAAAGTCCCTTCCAACTCTGTTAATCTGTTAATCAATAATTCTTGCAGTGGTTCAGAAGGTCCTCCTCCAAATTATGTGATTTGCAGGAGGAGCCTTCCAAACCTTCGCGAGAATGGAGCCCACTTGCAGAATGGCATGAAGAAGTCCTGGTAGGGAGGTTGTGCCTTGTGTTGGCTGGGTACATCTGTCAACAGCTGCGGAAGAATGCAAAGGTAAATGGACCCTAGTGTGGTGGCGCAGGGAGAGGACCTGGGCTTCCCAGATGTGGTGGGGTGGGAAGAAGGTGAGAGCCTCCCAGCCTGCAGCAAATTTTCATGAACTGGTAGGCAATATGGTTTCCCCACCACCTGAGGCACCCCGCTCTCCAGTAAACGACCCACAGAATCACTTATTGACTGCAACTGGGAGAGCCTAGAATGTGGCCATTGTCACATGGGTATCTTGTTTAATGACTACTTGGTTCAACAAACAAAATTCCCATCCCAATTGTGGTCGTAAATCAAGAATTACCTCTATCTAGTGACTTTATTCCTTTTTTTTCATACATTTTTTATTAGTTTATCTAACTATAAAATACAAAAAGAACATTAAAAAAGTCATAGAAAACTGGGGGGAGGGGAAAAAAGAAAATATGGAGTAAAGAGGGAAAAGAAAAAGGCACCGACTTCCAACTCTCTTTAACACAGAAGATAACATTACAGCCTCAACTTTTTAGTTTTACACAACAGTATATACTTGCCGTTTCTATAGCAACAAACTTATCTCCTCAGCAAAAAACAAAATCAAAGTTTCATTCCCCCCCCCCATTACAAGCACAAAATCCGGAAGCAATTTTCAAATAGAAACAAAATTAAATATATTCTCTTCGTTGGATAAAATAATCAATTTAACCATCTCTGCTTCTCCTTGCTGTGGGGAATAGTATCTAGAGACCAGGGGTGGGTTCTGGATCCTTTTGCTGCCGGTTCACTCAGGGTCGCGCCGTGCACGCGCGCCCACAGCAATCAAAAAATAGCTTCTGCGCATGTGAAGCAAAAATTAGCTTCTGCGCATGCGCAGAAGCAAAATCCAAGATGGCGGCGTGCACGGAGACACCTACAGAACTGGCTCTGTGACGTCATCGCCGACTTACTAACGGTTCTAAAGAACCGGATAGAACCGGATAGAACCCACCTCTGCTAGAGACCTTATTCCTATAGCCATCTCTAAGCACTTCTACAGGTTGCCCTCGACACATGACTGTAATAGAGCCTACCCATAATGGTCGCAAGTTGTAATGGTTGCAAAATAGGTCAGTCATGTGACTGACCAGATTTTACAACATTTTTCTGCAGCGGTCATTAAGTGAACAATGTGGCTATAAGTGCAAATTCTGCAGTCATTAAGCCAATCCATTTTTTTTTTGCTATGGCATGGTTTTGCCGAAAACTGGAAGTAAGTGCTTTTTTTTTGGCAAAACATTTGTAAAATGCAGTCATGTGACTGCGGGAACCTGTAAATTGCTGTAAATGGGACCGTGTTGCCAAGTGCCCAAAATTTGCTCACATAACCAATGAGGGGCTTTGATTGTTGGAAGTTAGAATCTGAATCATAAGTAGCCTGAAGGTAGGTCCATTGTAACTTTGAACAGTCGCTAAGCAACTGGTCATAAGTTAAGGACTATCTGTATTGTTTGAGAATTCCTAGCCTGGAAATAACTTTGACTGTATAATTTTTTAAAGTATTGTCAATTAAATAAGTGTACATATACATTTCATTTCCTGCATTCTTCAGGGCCTGGAAACAATGCCAACTGCAAAGCAAGCAGCTTTTCAATTTCTAGAAGATATGAAAGCACGGATTCTGACGGATGATTGGGTTCTTGGGGGACTAGTGGTGATAGTTTCATTCTTCACTATCATCATTGTCCTCATTTTATTTGCTGTTCAACTGAAAGGAATAAACTAAGTTCTGGTTAAATCATCAGATCACTTGCCTTTACGGTATTTTAACTACAGAGTGACTGAGCTGCTTCTTCTTGCTGTTTTATCTTTTGAGTTTAGAAATGAATGTATCAAAGAAGAAACTGGTGCTGCTAAAGCACAAAACCAACTAGCATCTGAGGGCTGACTCCAAGTGAAGTTTGCATTAAGCAACCATGTTTCTGCTGTGTTTTTGATGCAAGGATGGTATCTATTTACAATAAATGGCTGTGGTCTCAGAAATCTTCATTTAATCTTTCAAAAGACCAGTTTTATACTTCAGAATATGTCTAATTTTTCTGAAGATCATCTAGCAAACTTTTTAAGTGTGAAAGGACCTGACAGTTGGTCTCTTTACAGCATCTGTTACATCTAAAATCAATGTTATGAATTAAAAAAATCAAATTGTTATTTAAAATAAAGAATAGCCCTAATCCTTTATACCCATGATGGCGAACCTATGGCACACGTGCCACAGGTGGCACGTGGAGCCATATCTGCCGGCACGCGAGCCGTTGCCCTAGCTCAGCTCCAGTGCGCATGTGTGTGCCGGCCAGCTGATTTTCGGCTCGCGCGGAGGCTCTGGGAGGGCGTTTCCAGACTCCGGAGGGCCTCCAAGGGGGTGGGGAGGCCGTTTTCGCCCTCCCCGGGCTCCAGGGAAGCCTCTGGAACCTGGGAAGGGTGAAAAACGGGCCTACCGGGCCCACCGGAAGTCAGGAAACGGAGGAGCAGGGGGGTCGTGCACACATATGCAGGGGCGGGGCAGAGCGGGGGGGTCACACGCACATGTGCAGGGAGGTGGGGCACATGGGGGGCATTGAATTATGGGTGTGGCCACACGCGCAATAGCGCACGCGCTTTCAGCACCCGAGGAAAAAAAGGTTCGCCATCACTGCTTTATACAATCTATTTTGTTTTCCAAGTAAATATACTGTAACATTTTTCATACAGCATATGTACAAATTCTTACATAAACAAGATGGATTATCTTTCATGGGTACTTGGATGCTACATCTGAGTATTACACAGGGCCGTGCAAATGTTGATTTCATGAAAATTTTCACCAACAATTTGGAGATATTATGGATAGTTAGGATTATTTCCATAAGAACCAATGAAAACATTCTTCTCATTCTAATGGGCCTCAATTGCCACTCATTCAATATGTAGCCAAATCTACATATTATCCCAACCAATATGAAACCTAGAACCACTCAAGAATAGGAGAAAAAAATGACCTAAAGCAGTCATAGAGATAAGAAAAAGCATGTTATAAGAGTAATCTCCATTCTCACCTGTACAGTATTCAGGCAACTGCCACAGAAGCTTGGGTGGGCAACAATTCAAAGGATATGCCATTTGAGCCACAGATGAACGTACTTGTACCAACTGCCTGAAATACTTTAAGCCAAATGTGAATTTTCCTGGGTTTACATGCCAGCTGTAGAAGGCAGCTGGGTGGCCCCAGGAAAAGATGCAGTTGCTTCAAAGTGTTCCTAACAGGTGTGAAGTATATATACAGGAAGCTGCTGATTCAGATTTGCTCTTTAATTCAAATCACTGCCCTAATGAAAAGTACTTAGGTAAGGATCAGTCCAAGTCCCTGAAGGACAATTTGCTTTATGTTGTCTTTTCTACATGTAGAGTATATGAAAAATCTTTTTTTTTCCAATTATCTTTTCTATGTGCATATGACAAATCTATTCCTTTCAAGCAGTGTGGCAGAGTAGGCATAACACCTGACTAAAATCAGGGACATCAAGTCTATAATTGGCCACAGAATACTGAGTAATGTTGCCCAGATATTATATTTCCTACTTTTATTGTAACCTGCCTCAAAAAAGGTAAGGTGAATACAGAATCATATTCTACCTTAAGCCCTGGGAAGAAAACGTACAAAATAAATGAAACTCCAATAGCTTTACAAATAAACTCCCACTATTCCAAGATTTAGGTAGCAACTCCCCCAAAATAATTTATTTCAGAATAGATCAACTCATCTTACAAATCTTATTCAACACTGGAATGGAAGTAAATCAAGTAAATATATGAAATGACACTGTAGTACCAATGAGCAACAATTATTCAAGAATAATGTAAACAAAATTTTATTATCTTCTTGTAACCTTATTCTACCACAACAGTTACCATCATGTAGGCAACTTGGGCTGATCTTGAAAAAGTAAAACAGTGTAATACTTGGTCAGCATTTGGATGGAAAGCCACCAGGAATTAGAAACTGTGGAATCCTTGGTGATCTTTGAATTTGATTGTTTGCTTGCAAACATGTCATTATCTAACTATTTGAGCACTGATTAAGTTACCTATTTGGTAATGAAATATCTGCAAGCAAACAACCAAGCTTACAGAGCACCTAGGACTCCATAGTTCCAACTTCAAGTAACATACATTCTTTTCTATTGAAATTTGAAGTTGTAGGCTAGATTGGAAAGTTGGGAAAAAAATCCTGGAAGAAACCAGGCTCAAACTCAAACTATTGCCAAAATAACTATGCAAATACAACCATATAATCACAAAGTCTTGAGTTTTTATTCTTATTCTACCATAATATGGATGAAGCTAACAAACTAGTGCTCTGTAAATGAATGCAATTGGTTAAATATTTGATATCACTGATCATGATGTTTCTTCAGCTGAATGAAGGTACAGATCCAGAGAAAGCTTTTGAACCTCTTAATTACAGCCCCAGTCTTCAATTACAGCCCCCAAAACTAATTAAGAAAATATCTCTTCTCTATCCACATGTAAGCCTCAGTCCTGCCCACCATTATTGCCTGGCATCTCTGTAATACTATATTAAATGCCCTCTAGAAATCCAACAATGGCACACTAGACTACAGACAAACCTATATTTTCCTATATTTAGCACCTATACATTACTGTCTTACTGCAAAAGTAAGTTCCTCATGCCTCCAACAGCACCATTTATTTTAAATATAGAATTTATTTTTGCACAGGTTGTAATTTCTACACTAATTACTGAATATTACTATAGCATAGAAGAGAAAGCTTCCAACCCATCTGAGTATCCATCCATACTTACACAAGATTTTCAGAGAAGGCGACCATAACCTCAAAGTTTTTCATCACAGCTTTATCAGACTCCTTCAAGGAACCTCGTTTCCCCTGAGGAAACATAAAACTGAATAAACAAAGCTATCTATGTCCTGAAGCACTGAATTCAGAAAACCATTTATTCACAACAATGTCACATTATCCTTAGTTGCATAATGATGCTACAAACAAATATGCATTTTATTTAAACCCTGTAAAAGTACTGCAGCAATTTGAAACTATACTCTCTATGGGTATACTTCTCCTTCATATAAGAATGCAGCAAATAAATCTTCATTTTTTTCCTCAGTATTATTATCAATTACAACGTATTACTTATGAATAAATAAGAGGAGCCAGATGTGTGTGGATGTGTCTCTTTACTTTTTTAAGGCTAGAACCTACCTCCACACTGAATTTGTCTTTCTGTGTATTTTCTATGTTTGTTGTGCTAAGGAACATAACATATGTAAAAAATCAACAGAAAATTTTTTGGATGGTACCATGTAGCCATGAAACAGCAATAGCCTTCAAATATGTTTTTGGGAAATGTATAAAAAACATGCAGAAGATGGAAACAAAGCTGTATTTCAGCTCTACTATGTGGGAAGTAGAGCCAGCAAAAAGAATGGGAAACCACAGGCAGCTTCATTATACATGTTGCTAGGGAGGAAGTAACGTAAGTTTTTAATTCATTCTAATCTGAAGATAAGCACTCTGATAAGCAGAACCTGCAAGTGTTGTTGAGAAATCTGAAAATCACTGTGCACCGTAAGAATGCTAACAAGGAAACAAAGGGGAGGCGAAGGTATTAATGCCCCCCATAATAGAGGGTTTTTTTAGCATATTCTTGCCAGATTGGGCAATTATATGACTAACTAATTTAGTGAGAGACAAAATGTTTGTTGCCCTAGATCAAGCAATGAATTTTGCAAATTCAATTAGATGACACAAATTCTAAGCTACCGTGTTTCCCCGAAAATAGGACATGTCCTGAAAATAAGGCCAAAGAGGAGTTATACCAGGACGAAGAGGTGGCTGGAGTTGGCGTTTGCTTTGGATTCGGCTTTCTTCGCGAGGGGAAGGGGACGATCTGGGGAGCGAGAGATTTAGGAAGCCTGGGCTGGCGGGCGGTTTCTCCAGCGAAGCGTCTGATTCATCCCCAGGGGTGAGCGTCTTCAATGAACTTCGCTCTGTTTGTCTGTGTCTTGCAGGCAGCAGCATCGGCAGTGTCTCCTCGCAGGGCTCCTTCCTCCTTCTCTCTGGTCTGATTCTCAACTACTTTCAAGCAAAACACTGCCGAGAGAGGGAAGTATCTCTTCCTCCTCCCTCGCCAAACTTTGCGTGTAGGTTCACAAAGCTCCTTAATCCGCGGCTGCTGGCTCCCTCCCTTTGTGCTTTTTATACACATACCGACATACCCACCCTGCCTGGGGATGCCGTTTCCCCTTCCCAAGACTCCATTTCCAAGGAAAGAAGAGCACTGGGGCGGCACTGGACTTTCCCCCCCACCCTGGCTCCTCTCAGCCTGAACTTTGCTCCTGAAAGCCTGCGGGCCACTTCTCTGCTTGACCACTTCTCTGCCAGAGCTTGGTTCTGGGAGAGACCCTTGGAGAGCCGAAGGGGGGCTAAGGGCAAGGGGCGAGGCGAAGCTGATCGCTTCCCCTTTGCCTTCTTTCCCAAAAGCGCTCCTCGGGCGCAGCCACTTCTGCAGCAGGAAACTCGCGCCTTGTGCCATCCTTCCGAAGTGTACTGTAGTAGCAGCTATCCACATTTTTTTTAACCCTTATTTCGTCCCGACCCACATGGGTCGGGATGAAATAATGGTAAAAAAAATTGTGGATAGCTGCTGCTACAGTACCCTTCGGAAAGCCGGCACGTGGGGCGCATCGCTTGGCCTCCTGCTGCTTTTGTGGTTACAATGGATGGCAAAAGCGGCTGCGCTTGCTGGAGGCGCCGGCTAGAGCAGCACCCACGAGGCAGCTGTTCCGTGGATGGAATTGCCTGCTATGACTGTCACCATTAGGTAAGGAGGGCGTGAGGCGTGTGGGGTGCATCGGTTGGCCTCCGGCTTCTTTTGCAGCCGCAATTGGCTGCAAAAGTGGCCACGCTTGCTGGAGGCAGCGGCCTGAATGGCACCGCGAATCAGCTGTTTCGTGAATGGTGGGATGGCCAGCTGTGACCCTTCGGGAAGCTGGCACGAGGGGCCGCTTGCCCTTCCCTGCCTCATACCGGTACAGAGGGAGGGAAAAAATAACACCCCACCCCCCGAAAATAAGGCCAAGCACTTATTTCGGGGTTCAAAAAAATATAAGACAGGGTCTTATTTTCGGGGAAACACGGTATGTATATTCAATACACCTTTTGGAAGACACCGATTCAAAGATTTACCATTTGATAGTTCTTCAGCTTCAGAAGTATATCAAAAGCAATACAAATTCTGTACGGAGTTGTAAATTCTGGAAGGTTTAGAAAGAGTATTGTGTTTCATTGATAATATGTTGATATAGGATCAGGATAAGCAGTTACAAGGTAAGAGAATTAAGTTCTGGAATGGCGTGAAAAAAGAAATTGGAAGTTAACTAAGCAAAAAATTAAATTTGACATAAACTGATTTCTAGTGGTGTGAAACCAAGATTGAAGCTATTGTTCACATGCCAAATGCAAAGGATAAAATAGACCGTCAGCATTTTTTAGGTATGGCTAATTATTTAGCAAAATTTGTTTTGAGAATGGCTACTCTGAAAACTCTATTAAGGTAGCTGATGTTAAAAGACATGGAATTTCCCTGGATGCCAGTATATAAGAATATATTGAATAAATTGAAAGGATTATTGACAAGTGTACCTGTCTTATGACAAATGGGATGGTAGAAACAATTATACAGACTGCAAATAGAATGTTAGAGAAGCTGGATGGTTCTGATTTTTATTTGCGTCTTTGAGCTTATAGAAATAATCCTATTTGGACAAAAAGTCACCAGCACAATTACTGATGGGAAATGTTTGCAAACTAGGTTACCAGCATCTAGTATTTTGCCGAGGTGGCGCAGGTGGTTAGAGTGCAGTACTGCAGGCTACTTCAGCTGACTGTTCAGCAGTTCAGCGGTTCAAATCTCACCAGGCTCAAGGTTGACTTAGCCTTCCATCCTTCCGAGGTGGGTAAAATGAGGACCCAGATTGTTGGGGGCAATATGCTGACTCTGTGAACCGCTTAGAGAGTGCTGTAAAGCACTGTAAAGCGGTATATAAGTCTAAGTGCTATTGCTATTGCTAAACCCACAAGATGATTGCAGAGATATGTATGAACAATTGAAGCATAGATAAGAAAACAGAGTGTAATATTATAATGGGGGGGATTAAGCCCTTACCTCCTTTGAGTGTGTGAGATCATGTGAATCTTAGACATAGTAAAATGTGGGGATTTGTCCAAGTTGTAAAAAAATACCAAACTCCTAGATCCTACTCTGTGCAAACAGCTGAAGGACTAGTTTATTGAAGAAATTGATAAAACTTAAAGAAAGTTGAAAGATCTTATGCTATCTCTGTTCAAGTGCAGAATATGGAATAAACTGGTGAGATCATTGCTAAAAAAGGCAATCTGATTTTGGAGGGAACATGGACAATGGTATTAAGGGGAGAAATAGAATGTAAGCCAGTACAGTATGGAAATTTTGCACCAAAAAAAAATCCATTGTGACTTTCAATGTATTACTTATGAGTAGAATAGAATATGTATATAAAAAGAGCCAACTGTGTGTTTAAACCTGCAAGTTACTAGTAAAAAGCTGTCTGCATATTAACGAACATGACTGTTAGCTTCACAAAGAGGAAGCGGTAAAATCTGAAAGGCTCTCCACTGTCATGTATATATTAAGATTATCTTGCCTGTTTTATTCAAATACAAAATTAAACTCGTTTTTGTGAGCATTGAAATGTGAGCTATAGTACACAGTAAATGAAGGATTCTTAGTTATGAGCAGCTGATTTGGCAAAGAAAGAATTCACTGAAGCCATACCACACAAGGCCCCTACCTGAAGTGTAGTCATTTCTTTCTTGATGAGAAAGCAGATTTGTTCTCTGTCAGTATGAGAGTAATAAAGGCGACAGCTTGATGGCTTCCCATCTCTCCCTGCCCTTCCTGATTCTTGGTAATATCCAGCCATCGATTTTGAAATATTCCAGTGTGCAACGAATCTGTGTGATGTAAACCAATAATAATCTTTACATGGGATACATCTAAAAAATTTAAAATATGTCCATATTAAAGGCCAACCTAACCGCAGCAATAAAGGTAGACTAGTTTATGATTCCTTCCCCCCCCCCGCCCCTATCTTATTAAATGAAAAGAAGCAAAGACATATACTGATATTGAAAGCACAAACGGTTTGACTACTTGGTGATCATTTTGCACGCACCTGACATTGGGTTTGTCAACTCCCATTCCAAAACTGATAGTAGCAACAATAACTGGAAATTTTTCCTCCATCCATTCATTTTGAATGGAGGTTCGCTCTACCAGCTTCAGCCCTTATGAAAAAGCAAAGGACAATAGTGTATCAGCAGACTTTGTCTTTATCCATCCATTTATCCTAAGAAACTTTTTGTGTGTGTGTGCATTAAATAATTGCTTGGAGTGGAAAGAAATAGAGCTTTCATTACCTGCATGATATGCCTTGGCTTTTACTCCCCTATAGCTTAGTTCAATAGACACTTGCTCACAAGCATCTCTCATCCTGCAGTAGATAATTCCACAGCCAGGATACCCCTGCATAGAGGAAAAGAGAATGAAGCTAACATTAGCATCATAAGGAAATGCAACAACACTTAAGCTACAGATATGAGGTGCTAAAAGATAAGTTTTCATATGCTTGGCTTAGGGTTAACACTATACATATTTTATACAAAAGCCAACATATTCTCGTGAACCTTTTCATTTTCCTTCATTCAAATAGAAGCAGAACTTGTACAAAAGTCTGAACAGTATCTGCTACACTGAACAATCAAGCCAAAAAAGACTTACCAGTGGACAATGTTTATGTTCTCTGACTCCAGCCATCCATATAGATCAGAGGTGGAGTACTATGGCCCCTTTATGACTTGTGGACTTCAACTCCCAGCATGGCTGGTTCAGGAATTCTGGGAGTTGAAGTCCATAAGTCATAAAAGAGCCATAGTTTCCCACCCGATTATAAAAGGTCAATTCCCAGTTCTCTGTGGTAATATTCTTTAATCTCTATTACCTCACATAAGCCATTCTTCCCCCTTTCCTTCTTATGTCGACTTTAATAAAAAGCTTGGCAACCTTCAGTGATGCCAAGTGTGACAGAACAGGTTTCTAGAAATACCTTCTAAACTACAGATCTAAGTGCCAAACGAATTATTATATAAACAGTCCTCACTTAACAATCATTCATTCAGTGACCATTCAAAGTTATAACAATGTTAAACAAATGGTACTTATCTTCAGTCCTTGGTGACAACCACTGCATACAAATATTTTAAATAAACAGACAAAAGTATTGCAGACTAAAGTGATATGTCCTTAAATTGATCTTGCAGTTTGAACTACAGATCTATAAATTTACACATATGCAGAAGAAATTGGAAGTTGCAACTTCAAAATATTTTTAGATGTTTATTTCAAAAATTTATATGGCTGCCCAACTTGTAAAACACAACTTTGGATGACTCTGAATTTTAATTTAGTATTTATACTATCTACCGTAATTATTATTAGACTCATATCCTGCTTTTTCTCTGGGAGCTCAAGATAACATGCATAGCATCCTTTTCTCTGATGTCTTCTGTAACAATCTGTGGGGTATACTGGGTTAAAAAACAGTGTGTGGCCCAAGAATGTCTATGACTGATCCTGGATACGAACCTGGGATCAACAGCTTAACCACAATGCCTCACTAAAAAATACCCATAGCTTTCTTTTTAAAAAATTCAATAGACTATACAACTTGTATCACCTTATGGGTAAAAGAATAAAGTAATACCGGTATTATATTTATTGTGTTTCCCATGAGGTGACACAGGTTATGTTTACTCCACAATAAGCTAGAATTCTACAACACTTATATAAGTTTATATCTTATATTCCTATACAATATTTATATAATCTGCATTTTCATGTACAGTCCTTTTGCTCCAATCTGACTCTGCTAAACTAATCAAGAATTCAAACTCCAATGTGTTGCTAAAAAGTTCCTACTTGCTAAATGAAATCTGCAGAATTTGGATTCTTTCTTTTGAGCCTTTTGGATACATGTCACCTACATGTCATCTATGTACTTATTTATATCCCTCCTTTATTCCTGCATATCTATAAATAATATTGTGAGAGTGGGATTATAGTTCTCCATATGCTGTGAAATAAACTCTTCCAGTAGTCCAGGTTAATGTGGGCAATGCTGAGGGCTGTTGAGATCTAGTACTGAAGAAAATTTAGAGGACCACAGCTTCCCTTCCTGGATACACAGGCAGTCTTCGACTTACGACCACAATTGAGCCACAATTGAACAAAAACACAAATTTACTGTTGCTAAGTGAGACAGTTGCTAAGTGAATTTTGCCCCATTTTATGACCTTTCTTGCCACAGTTGTTAAGTGAATCACTGCAGCTGATAAGTTAGTAACCCAGTTAGTAACCCAGTTAAGTGAATCTGGCTTTCCCACTGACTTTGCTTGTCAGACGGTTGCAAAAGATGACCTTGGGACACAGCAATGGTCATAAGTATGAACCAGTTGACAAGCCTCTGAATTTTGATCACATGATCATGGGGATGCTACACAGGTTGTAATTATGAGAAATGGTCATAAGTCACTTTTTTCAGTGCCGCTGTAAGTTTGAGCGGTCACTAAATGAACTGTTGTTAAGTCAATGACTATCTGTACATAATTATTCTTTCTACTCTATCATTTACTTGTTTTTCTGAAAAAAGCCACTTCAACAGAATTAGCCCATGTATGTCTACTCAGAAATAAATCCTGAGTATAGTTTTGAATGAACTATATACTTTTGAACCTATTACAGATTGAAATTATCCATGAAGCTACAAGTTATTTCACAGCTGAATTCCTAGTTATCTCTCAATAGATGCATGTGATGTCTTATGTATGTTGTGTCAGGGAATTCCTCTCTCTGAACAAGTAGCAAAGAAAATATGATTCAATCCAAGTTTTGTCCTATCATGATAGTTGTAAGTTACCTAAGACCCATAAGCCACAAACAACCTTTTTTTTGAGAGATTTCACTCACCCCTAATTCATTTTGCTGTCCAAGAGACTTCAGACAGAAATCCTTCAGATTTTCATAGGGATCTGCTAAAAGGTCTTTATACTGCACATCATAGAACAGATTGGGCCTGAAGCAAGGTGTCCTGAAAGTGGCAACAGGCTGCTTTAGCTTCAGCAGGGCTATAATATCTTCCTGAACTTGCTTAGTAGCTGTGGCTGTCAGGGCTATGCATGATATATTGGGCATGCGACAACGCAAGGAGCCAAGATGCAGATAGTCCGGTCGGAAGTCATGCCCCCACTGGGAAACACAGTGAGCTTCATCAACTACCAGGTAAGAGATAAGATTTTGAGATATTAGACGGTCCAAGGAGGGCCGAAAAGAAGCAGAAGCTGCCATCTCTGGAGTGATGTACAGCAGCTTTATCTTAGGATGGTCACTTGTCAAGTCAGCAAGGATGGCTTTTCTCTCCTGAGCAGACATCTTGGAATTGAAAGAGCTCACTCTGACTTTGAGAGAGAGCAAATGATCCACTTGGTCCTATGGGAAGAGAGAAAGGTAACTTTACAGAAAGAATCTGAGCAGCAAACTGCTGCAATTTGAAGACATTTATGATCATCTAACTATATTTAGAATTTTCAAACATATTTACTATACATGCGATTTTTTATTTTAGGTCCTTAAGAGTATTCTTTAAACTACAGTGGTTGAAATTACCTACAATATTTGATTTGCCTCTATTTAATTAAACAAGTTGATTAAAGAAAGATGACAATGAGCAACATCCAATATAGTACCAAAGATTAAAAACAATGGATTAATTCCTTGAATTTTTATCTACGTGAAACTTCTAAACACCTCTAAAGTTTGATACAGAAAGATAATTCAGAATAATTACATATATAATCTCACTGTGGTAATACCTGAAGGCCAAAGAAAATGCTAATTCCAGAACTTCCAATTACTTTCAGTTATAAGACTGAATTATACAATAACCTGTAATTATTGATCTGAATTAAGCTAACAAACTCTTCAGAAAAGGCAGATTCTAAGGCATTTTTCTATTTAAAGAAATGTATTTCTTCTTTCAAATAATTGTAGAAGATACCTGAATAAGTGAAATTAATGGTGAAATCACTATCGTGATGCCCTTTGCCAAAACTGCTGGAAGCTGGTAACACAGGGATTTCCCTGCTCCCGTTGGCATACATACAAATACATCCTTTTCCCCTGCAAAAGCAACAACAAAATGTACAAAGATCTTTTTTTCAATTACAAGAGTCTCCAGATTCTGTTTTGAAGAAAGACCAGAACAATTTTTTTCCCTAGGATATGCACAGGATATCAAACCTTACATATATCCATATAAGCACAACTCTACCGAGACAATATATTGTAGTTAAACATATTAGAGCTAGGTACTCTATGAAAATGATTTAAAAGGAATGCTTTAGATCAGAGTGAGCTTGACTTTCTGCTATTCAGTGACAGAACCTTTTTTTTTTTCAGGCTGAGTCCAGAAAAAAGGTGCCACAGATCAAGTTTAATGAGTGGATTCTGGTATCATATACCCAGATATTATTTAAATGAGGCTCTAAATTGGCCATCAAAAAGCCACAAAGCCCCGTAGCAATGACCATGTCATTGATGTTGCTGAAATGTGTCCATGAGTTTCACTCTTACATGAGATGCCTATGAAATTAGTCAAATGTAACTGGAACTATGAAATTTGCACTTCTGAATGCCATATAATAAATTATCTTTATAAGAAAACAACTCCTTGTTCAAAAAGCCCTGCATGCATGCACACTATCAGCTCTCAGATTTTTGGCACAGCATACTCTTTTGGTATAGCAGCTGCAGGGCAAATGGAAGATGGAGCAGAGTGCCATGGTAAGGAGAACAAGCTCTTTGCAGCTGTTCTTTTCTGGGTGATGGTATGGGACTGGATTTCTATTTGCTTTAATTCCAGATAGGCTGGGAGAACTAGAGGTGCTGGGTTTCTCAGCCAATAGAACAGGATTAATATTGATTTAATGTTATGGGTTGTTGAATTAAGGTGAAATGGTTCATTTTTATGGGTCAGAAAAATAGTCATGACTTACAACAGTTCATTTAGTGACAATTTGAAGTTACAACAGTACTTTAAAAAAGTGATTTATGACTATTTTTCACACTTATGAACATTGCAGCATCCCCATGGTCAAGCTATTTATATTTGGATGCTTGACAGATGGTTCATATTTATGACGGTTGCAGTGTCCTGGGATCATGTGATCATCTGTTGCAACCTTCTGACAAGAGACAATGGGGAAGCCAGATTCACTTAACAACCTGTTACTAATTTAACAAACTTCAGTGATTCACTTAACAAATGTGGCAAGAAAAGTTGTAAAATGGGGCAAAACTCACTTAGCAAATTTCTCACTTAACAACATAAATTTTGAGCTCAATTGTGGTCATAGGTTGAAGACTACCTGTGCAGTTTTATTTGATTTCCATTCTAGGAATGACAAAATCTGACTCCAGTCCATACCTCTTCAGTTTGGATGTTTTAGGAAATTACTGTTAACTGAAAACTTTCAGAATAAATAACATTTTAGTAAATGTAGTAAATCACATTTTAGTTTATGAAGCTAAGCCAGCGTCATCCAAATTGATGTAAAATCCATCACCAGCCAAGCATTCTCTAAATGTATTAGGATTGTAATACATTTACATGACTTCTCATGTAACTGACAATTCATTTCCTTAGAAAACAGTCTGTTTAATTGGGGTTTATTTCCCAGATAAATAAATTTTTACTACAGATTTGGCCAAGTTCAATTACTCATTTTAAGAGAGCCTAGGGCAGCGGTTCTCAACCTGTGGGTCGCGACCCCTTTGGGGGTCGAACGACCATTTCACAGGGGTCGCCGCGCGCGTTAGCCCGCCATTTTGGTGCCACCGTCACTGCAGGAGTGAAAAGGTCCCGGTTCAGCCGTGCCTGCGGGTCGCTGGACAGCTGGTAGCCTGGACGCCGCCATTTGGGTTCTTCTACCCTCTGCGCATGCGCAGAATGCTTTGCGCATGCGCAGAGGGTAAGAGAACCCAAATGGCGGCGTCCGCGCGGGGGGGCGGCGCCGCACGCTACCTTGGCGAGCAG
>QLTV01003460.1:1108303-1120994 GCA_003457575.1 Thermophis baileyi
ACGACCCCAAATGGCGGCGTCTGGGTGCAGTCTCCTGCTTCCACGCTATCAGCTGTCCGGCGACCCGCAGGCAAGCCTGACCCCGGAGCATTTCGCCCCTGGTGCCACGCCCCCTTTGTCAACTCAGAGGGGGCGGGGAGGGGGTTGCGGCGGCGGGGGGGGTCGCAGCGGCGGTGGGGGGGCCGCGGGGGGGTCGCAGCATTAGAAAGGTTGAGAACCACTGGCCTAGGGAAATCTGCAATTGAAATAATGAAATAATGAATCTAAAAGATTTTCTGTAATTTCAGCAGTAGAAAAAGTCTTTTATAATATCCAGAGCTTTTTCACTGTACGTTTTTCATCTTATTGTTGCAGGGAATAGAATTTAATACTTGCCATGTTTTGGAAAGCTGGGAATCTTTGAATGACATGTTAAAAATATTTTATACTGTCATAAAAAGCACTTGCGATTTACCTTTTACCACAGTCATAGTTGCACTTCCTTGCAATGAAGTCTTGAAAGAGTTAAATCCAAAAACTTTTGTCAGAGTTTGCAGAACTCTATCTTCCAATCTTGAGGAAGAGTTGTTACTCATCTTAAAAGCCAATACTAGGAATAATTCAAACTAGAATAAGGAGGGCCTTCATGCAATTATTTTCTTTTCTTGCAAACCATCACCTGTATAGGCATAACAGATGTATTTCAATAATACTATCTTCTTTAAAATGAAGTATAATTTATTTTTATACAACCATCACCATGCCAGTTATATTCTCTGACTTAGTAAAATACAAAAGGGTTCTTGCTATTCATTAGCCTATAGAAAAAGCAAAGCTATAAGTATATTGGATTGTAATCCAGAGACTACAAGAAGCTAGGCCAGTAATGGCGAACCTTTTCAGCACCGAGTGCCCAAACCGGAACGCACATGCATGCGTGTGCGCTGGAGCGCCGGAAACCCGAAAACCAGCTGGCCTGTGCGCATGCGCGCACTGGCCAGGTGGTCTTTGGGTTTCTGGCACGCGCATGCGTGCCGGCCAGCTGGTCTTCATGTGCATCGGACCACTGGAAACCCAAAGATCAGCTGGCCGGCACATGCATATTTTTTGGCTGGTTTTGGCCATTTTTCGGGCTGTTTTCAGGCCGTTTTCAGGTGGTTTTTTGGGCCGTTTTCAGGTGGTTTTTCCAGCCCTTTTGGCCCAAAAAACAGCCTCGAAAACGGCCTGGCACACTGGAACCCGGAAGAGCAGCTGGCAATGGTGCGTGTGCCCACAGAGAGGGCTCTGCGTGCCACCACTGGCACGCATGCCATAGGTTCACCATCACGGAGCTAGGCACAAGAAATTTAACTATTTTCTTGCTTTTTCGGAGTGCAGATTACTATCTTATACCTACTACTTTTTCTATTGCCTTGCAGCTCCTGTGTCCCAACCTTCGTTTCCTTCAAATGGAGCTCAATTCCATGCGATTTTCTAAACAATAGGGAAGCAGCTGTCTTTTCAGGATGTTATTCTTCTTCCCAGTTTAGGCTATAGTTTTGGGATCGTTCAAGTGGCGTTCGCGCAAAAGTACTAAGCCAAATTTTAGCCTTTTTTAGGTCAGCCTTCAGAAAATGCTCCACAAAATGCATCTTTTAAATTCGCACGATATAATATTTAACCCTTCAAGGAGGGGGTGGGCTTGGAGAACAAATCGCTATTTAACCGACACCTAACTCTGAGACCAATTTGAATTTCCTGACCTTTTTATTATCACTTTTCTCACATTACTTTCTGACGCAGATCTGCCAGAGAAAAACCTAGCAGGTTAAAAGAGGTACGATGAAAAGTTCAGACCCTTGTCCGGGGATAGGGATTAAAAAAATCGGCGGGATAAAAATAATCTCCAGGTATTGACTACTACTCCAACCTTTTCCATCTGAGGGAAGCCGAGACCGAAACTCGAGACCGCGGCCCCGCGGGGAAGCGTTTTAGTGCATCCATAAACTAGCTGTATTAAACTCCCTTCCTTCCCAGCTCTCCGAAACTACATCCTTGCGCCATAAAGCCCCGGTGCGGGTGCGGGCGCAGCCGTTGCCAGAATCCCGGTTAATTCAGACGGCTTCATTTTCCAGCAGCCTCTGGGACTTCGGCATCGCTTCAGCGCGAGTTGATGACGTAAGAGGCCGTTGAAGAGCCGAGACTTTGGGGACAAAATGCTCTTCTTTTCCTCTGTTTTGAACGACACCCGGCAGTACACGGATTGCTCCTTGGGAGGGAGGGAGAGAAAATTAGTCCGCGGCTATCGCGGTCCCGAACAGAAGGACGGTAGTTCCGGCGAGCGCTTTGATGACGCCATTTCCTTGCGCCGGAAGAGAATTCAACTGAGTTCGAAAAGGAAGATGGCGGCGGCGGCGAAAAAAAGCGTTCTATCTTCCTTGGCGGTTTATGCGGAAGATTCCGAGCCCGAGTCTGATAGCGAGGCCGGCGGGGCCGGTAGCGATCGAGGAGGAGGGACGGGTGAGGCCTTGGGGCGGCGGCGGCGGCGGCGGCCGTTTGGTTGGGTTTAATAAGACGCCATGCCTCGTTTCTTCTTTGGAAGCTGATCGGCATGGCTCCCAATCAGCTTCGAGTCTTTGCTGGGTGTGCTGATGCATCATAGGGTTGGTTGGCTTTGGCTTTGGCTTTGGCTTTGGCTTTGGCTTCGGCTTCGTGTTCAGGGAGGTACGATAAATGGCTTTACTCCCCGTTGAAGCTTTCTCCCTCTCCATCCTCCGTTTCCCGGAAGGGGTTGTAGCCCCTGTATTCTTGGCTGATGGGTGTTGTGGCGGTATATTCCTCTCGAATGATCTTGGGCGGATAATTTGGTTATTGGAGAAGGTGCCTTTCTGAAAATATGAAGCACCATTTTATTTGGCTACGCTGTTAATTAACTTCAACCCACACAGTTACTTACAGCGACTGCTTTCTTCAAGCCTCTTCAGTGTGAGTTCTACCATACTAGTTGTTAAATAAAATATCAGACATTTGACTTGGTATGTTTGGCATATACAATGGTGCTTAAAAGACCTAAAATGTGATCTGTTTTCCCCACCAATCCTAAAGCTAGATAAAGAGAACCTAATTAAACAAGTGAGCCAAAACATCATATTTAATGATTTATTGGGGGAAATGATCCAGAATTGCATACCTGTGTGTGGCAAATGTATGTGAACCTTTGCTTCCAGTAACTCGTACTGCCACCACCATGTCTCACAAATGGGATAAAGTTCTTATGCTGAAATGCAGTGTTTGCCTTTCACCAAGCATGTTTTTCATTCAAGTCAGAAATTTCTATTTTGGTCTTATCTGTGCACAGAACATTCTTCCAGTTGCCTTCTGGTTTATCTGCATGGTCTTTCGCAAATGGTAGATGGACAACAATTTTCTTCGTTTGGAGAGTAATGGCTTTCTCCTTGCAACCCTGCCAGGTACACCATTGTTGTTCAGTGTTTTTCTGATGATAGTTTCACAAACACTGACATTCACCAGTGGAAAAAAGCCTTTAGTTCCTTAGATGTTACTCTGGGCCTCTTTGACACCTCCTGAAGTAATTCACACCTTGCCTTTTGTATGATCAAGGTTGGTCAACCACTCCTGGTAAGGGTAATGATGGTGTTGAATTATCTCTATTTGCACAAAGTCTGCCTGAGAGTGGACTGATAGAATTCAAACTCTTTGGAAATAATTTTGTAACATTTTCTAGCCTGGTAAGGATCAGCAATGTTTTTGGGAGATGCTTAAAAACCTCCTTTGTTTGAGCCATAACACACTTCCCTTTACTTGTGTTGCAAAGATCGGACTTTGAAAGTGAATACTCAGAAATCCATTATTTAAATAAGGCAAACCTTTCACACTCACACCTGATTATCTTCAATCATTGATTGAAACCCCTGAATTTCCCCTTCAAATGAATTGATAATCCTAGAGCACTGGTGTCAAGTTTGCGGCATCACATTGCCGTCACGTGACGTTTCACAACATTTTTCCCATTTGCTGAGCTGGGGTGGGTGTGGCCTGCATGTGACGCATCTGGCTCGCGGGCCACCAGTTTGACACCCCTGCCCTAGAGGGTCATTTACTTTAGCCACTCTACAAGTTTGGAGCTTTCCTCAGTAAATAAATGAATTATAATGTTTTGACTCATTTGTTTATTTGGCTTCTCTTTAACTAGTTTTAGTATCTGTATGGAGAACAGATTATGTTTTAGGTTATATTTCTGCAGAAACATTGTAAATTTAAACAAGTTCACACACCTTTAAGTGCCATGGTATATGCAAAACATAGTAAGACTAATGCCTGGTATTTTATTGGACAGTTAGCAAGAAAGAACTTACACTAGAGGGGCTGAAGAAAAGTTACTTAAGTAAAAGATCATAGTTGTTGTTTAGCAGGGTAGTTTTATTTCAGCAGGTGTATTTATGTGATTTTGTACAACAGTATCAATCTTCTACGTGTATTTTCACTGGGTTGCAAAGAGACTATTAACCATTTTCTTCTTTGGATGGTCTAGAAGAAAAAGGTGGTTTGGTGTCAGAAAGCTATGGAGAAGATGACTTCAGTAAAATGGAAGGAGAAGAGGATGGTTATGATGAAGATGATGATGAAAACAGCAGACAGTCAGTAGGTATTTTGTTATACAGCAATCAGACTTGGATTGCAGGTTTCACTAGAGCATAATAAGAATATTAACTTTTTGTACCTTCTTTGTTGCTTTTGTTTACATATATTGTATTTGAAGTTATCACAGAATTGCTAGAGGAATGCTTATATAAAATGGAAAAGCCCATTATTTATCCCTAACTTCCTTCAGTGAAAATACCTTTTTGTTTGCAAGATCAAATCTTAATGTAAAAATAAAATGATCTATTTTATAGTTGATGTACACATGACATTTCTAGATTCTAGAAGTAAATTTCTATATTCTAGGATCTAAAAGTAATAAATAAATAAATTGATAAAAACAGCTATAACATGATTATATGGTAATCATGTAATCAATACACTGTTATTCCTTCCACCCCATGCATTGCTTGAACTGATTATTCCTGAAAAGCTTTTAAAATGTAGCTTCTCTACTCTGTTCTATTTTTTGCTTTAGGCCACATTCCCTTCTTTGGCCAGGATGTTAGATGAGCCCATTCTATGAACATTTGATTAGTCTGAGATGTGTTGTTTTTATTACACTTGGGTATGGCATATTTTTGTTTTCTTGCTTTTAATCTAATGCTGAGTGCCCAGAGTTGCAGTTTTGAGTTGGGCAGTTCTCTAAATTGATAATTAAAAATAGTCTTCAAATAGTATTTTAAAATTGCCAGAGTTTGAAATGATAATTTATACTAAGATACTGTGGCATTTCCCAAACTTATTTTCCTCTTTTATCCCTTCAGCTGGGGTTGTAACTGAAAATTCCTACAGATTTTACTAGTTTGAAGGAAGTAAAATTTTCCTGTAACTTTTCCATTCTTATGTGCATCTCTTTCAGTTTTGTATTATCTCCAAATACCTATTATTTAGATATATAAGTATTTTTTATAAATAAGTGGCATGAAAATACTTTTGATTCCTGCTTAAAATGAAATTTAATATGACATGCATGGATGACCTCTTGAGAAGATAAAGGGACCTAATCTGAGTAGTAGGATAAGTATATTGCTCATATACTTTGACCAACTACTTAGGTTTTCTTTCAAGAACCATCCTTCCATGTGAATAAATCCCAAGGATATTTAAAGCATGGGAAATCCATTTTTTTAAAAAAATAATTTCTTTATAGCTGATAACATTCAACATTCAGGCTAATGCTATTGCATGAACACCTCAGAATAAATTCATAAATGTAGCACAGTTCATCTGTGAGATACTATATCTCTATACTGATTGGCAGAACCTATAAGTGCTATCAAAAGCATCTGCAAATGGCGGTTTATTTGAACATAAACAAATATTTGAATATCACAATTCAAATCCCACTTGTTATGTGCATGCATCAGTACACGTGCTCAAAAGCAGCAATGCCACACCTTGTCTACCATCTTGCTTATTTTGATATCCTCTGCAGATGGTTGTTACTGTATACTATTGTCTAAATTAAGGGGTTTTTTTCCATCTGTGTCAAGACACAGCAATAAGAGGGAGAACTGTGTATTAATAATATAATATTGATACCTCATTCCAAACCTCTACCACATATGCTCACAATATTGATGTTTCATGCAGCTATAAGTTAAAATTTAATTACAGAGTTACGACGTGATGCTTTTTATCTTTGTAAATTCTTCTAAGCTTAATCTTAAATAATGGTATCCATAATTCCATTCTTCATATAGAAGAAAGCATATTTGCAATTTTTAAAATTTCTTCATAATGTGGCAAAAGAATTAGGTGATCCTTTTTATTGTGGGCATTCCTATAACTGTGATTATTCAGTATTTAATCTCGTGTTGAGTTTGAAATAAGTACCTAAAGTAGAAACCGGGTAGCAAATCTGGATAACAACTTCAGTTTCAGAAAGATACAGTGGATGTGATAATAAATGTGGAGGCTGTAACCTACAGTATTGTTGAACCCTAAAGTAGAAGTGTTAAAGAATTTCAGGGCATTGTTTGATAATTGGGCCAGTGATTGATAATACAGTTCTGTGGTAGTAGTTATATGCTACTCTTTAGAAAAGTGCTCTTTCTCATTTTCCATTCACTCCATTGTTTAAGAAAACCTTCAAGCTCAGAGGGCACCAAGGACCCCACATTCCATTGTATCCAATATTTGCAATTGTTTTCTTACAAATGCACATTATACCATCTTGAAACTCTGTTTTGGAGGCTCTAGAATCAGAGATACTGTATGTTGTTAAGTGGGTACATGGCTAGGTGTCCTCATGTTTGCCTAATGTGACCTGCTTTATTTTTAGAATAAAATTGGCAAAAAAATAATAATTCTCTAATGATAAAATTTATCCTATCTGTTGACTTGTAATGCCTTTTTTTAAAAAAATCCAGTATTGTGTGAGTTCCTAGAATCTACCCTACCCTACCATCTTAGAAATAAACTTAACTTGTTTATACCATTTTTTCCTTGAATGGCTGTTTTAACAGAGTTTGGGAAAATTGAGAGAGCAGCCCAGCTGAATTAAAAAGCAAAATTAGGCTATTTAATGCAAGTCCCTTGCCAAATTCGCAAGAACTTGCTGACAATTTAAAGCTTAATTCTTTACATTCTTTATCTTATAGGAAGATGACGATTCAGAGACTGAAAAACCTGAGGCTGATGATCTGAAGGTATTTGGAAGAGTATTATGATGGGATGAGAATACACTGCAAAGCGTATAATAGTGTGATTTAGTTAGTCATTTGTATCTTCTATTCTTGACAAGCTAACACTTGTTTGGGGAGTGGGAGATGTTTCCTGAGATGTATAAAAAGTCAGGAGGACTCAGGTAGCACCTTTTCAAATTTTTATTAAAAGATACAAGATTTTGTGAACTACAGCACAGTTCATCAACTATGGTTAGTCAGAAAAAGTGCTACCAGACTCTTAATTTTGATCCTACCGTAGACTCACCACAGTTCTCCTTCTACAAAGTATATATGAGTATTTGAATTTTATGAGTAACTAAGTTAATCTTCCGTATCAGAGATTGACTAATGATTAGGAAATGCAATATTATGCTTTGTATGGGCTCTTAACACAAATGGTCAGAAATAATGCAGATGTCCGAAAAGGAGTTATACGTTTCAGGGAATTGTATTAAGAACCAGTTTCCAAATTTTCATCTTTAGTGTGATTTGTGAAGTTCATGCAGTGCTTGAGATTAATTTGGGGCTGTTAAAAAAATAAGACTAGGTATGTATTCCTCAATTTACAATGACAGAATTTTGGTGAATAAAGTGATGCATGACCACATTGCAACAGCAATCTCTGCAGTCCCAATTGCCATTGTCAACTAAATATCACAGTCATTAGGTGAGACAACTTCCTGTTGGCTTCCCATAACCAAAGTTAGTGGGGAGACTGGTAGGAAATTGCAAGTACCAGGCCCACAAGAAGGTGGGGAAAGAAGCAAAGGGGTAATAGGGAAGATCGGAGAGGATATGTGCAATGGGAGGTGGGGGGTTGTGAAGTTGTGAGAGAGGGCCAGGGAGAGTGCGAGGGTTGCAAGAGAGGTACCACATAGGTCAGAAGGGTGCAAGAGAGGTGTGAGAGGTGCTGCGCAGGTTGGGGAAGGTGCAAGGGGGTATGCGAGAGGTGCTGGTTGGAAAGGTTATGAGTAGGTGAGAGGCATTGTGTGGGTCAGGGACAGTGCATGGAGTCTGTGAGAGGTGCCATGTGGGTCAGGGAAAGGGTATGGGGTTTGTTTATTTGTGTCAGAAGCATCACAAGTAAAATAAGGCATACTATATGATATAACATTTAAAATATAAAATACAAGATTAAAATATGTACAAATTAAACAGATCTTGCCCAGAAACTAGCAACATTAATTGTGTTGTGTCATGCTGCCATGAGGTTCTCAAGTATACACTGATCAGGGCACAAAGGGCAGGTATTGTGTTGCCTGCAAGTCACCACAATCGCAAAGAGCATAAGCAACTGGATAACCCCATTTGTTCAGAGTGTCTCTGGAGTTTGTTGTACCCTTGCACAGTCTGTTCAATTATTTCCATACTTCCCAGCTTTCATCAGACCCAGGTCCCAGCTCCTCCACTGGTTCCATCCAGTGTTGGGTCTTTCCAGCTTTCCATTGGTCCATTCTGCTTTCAAATTCTTCAAAGTCTTCTGTTGACCTAAGGAAGCTTTTCCTGGATTTTAGTCTGCTGAGCTGGTTGTAGGCCATAGAGAGGGTGTTGTCTAGATATTGATGATTTGAGTCTCCCTGTGCATGCTGCTGCTTCTTTGCAAATAGCAGGTGGGGAGTGCCGGCTAGGTGGTAGACTAGGTTTAAGGCATATGATAATAATTCTGCTAGCTTCATTCTGAGCAACATCTACTTTCCCAGCATGTGTTGATTTATACCAGACTGGGCAGGTGTATTTGCCTGCTGAGTAGCAAAGAGCTAGAGCTGTTGTCTTAAGGACCCTTGGTTTGGCTCTCCAGGTAGAGCTCATTAATTTCCTGAGGATGTTATTTCATCCATCGATCTTCAGTTTAGTGTTGGTACAGTGCTGCTTATAAGTTAGAGCCCTAGCTAGAGTAACCCCTAAATACTTAGGGCTGTGGCAATGCTCCAATAATGTCCCTTTCCACATAATAGTGCATGGAGTTGTGGATTGGATTATGTGTAAGGGGGTGTTCGAGAGTATGAGGGAGGGTTGGGGTGGGTGCTTTGGTGTGCAAGTGACCATTGCAGTGTGGGCACAGAGGGGGTGGCGGAGACTTACCCCAGCAACCTGCAACCTTCCCTGCTGTCTTCCCCATTGACTTTCTGTGGAAACCATTGCATCCATATTGCAAATGATGATCATGTGATCGTGGGGCGCTTGGCAACTGGTCACATGTGCAAACGGCTTGATAAGCACCCAGATTGTGATCACGTGACCATGGGAGTGCCGAGATGTCTGGACCAGTCATAACCACCATTTGTTCAGCTCCTATTACATGATAAATAGGATTATACACTGCTTTATGTATATGTAAAATGACAAGCAGATTTTTCTCTTGCAGTCAGAGTCTGTTAAAATAGTTCAAGAGAAGCTGAAAGATTCATAGAGAGAGAGAGAGAGGGAGATTGCTAGTCCCATGAAACTCTTTTGTAGATGCTGCTATTTAGTGGCCACTTGCATTAATATATGGCCACCTCCATCAACCAAAGTAATAGGTACATAATCTTCTGCGTTAAGCAGTCCCCATCTCCCAACCCCAATCCATTTGAATAATTGGTAGAACTGATTTGAAATATAAAGCAGTGAAGCCCAACTAGGGGATGTCAGTGCTACAATGTCTGCAGAACTTTCCTTCCTTTCTCTCTCTTGCCAGTTTCCCACATGAAACAATTTTGGTAAGGCAAAAAGCTTCTTCTCTTTCCCATTTCCATTGTATCACTGTGCTTGTGCATGTGTTTCATACTTTCTATATTTTACAATCTTCCCAGATCAAGATTCAACTAGCTATTCTCCTGGGAGCTTTATATTGCTAGTTTTTGGATCAATTTTTAGTTTCTCAGCACATATATAACTTTTAAATGTGTACCTACCTATCAACCCTGCTGGAGTGATCTGTAAATATACCTACTGAAGCGATATAAATGTGGAATATAAAGTGTTGTCCAGCCATATATATTGTATATGTTACAAATCAGAGACATGTATAAACCTGCTGTAAGAAGGCATTATCTATTTTGGACAAATTTCCTCTGTTTCCTTACTATCACTTGGTTGAAGTTAAAATATTGGTTCACATACCTCAAGTATTTTAAACTGAATCCTGAACAATCACGTTATATTCCGGAGAGGGCGTGACCAAGCTCCGTGTCATGACGCTTCCCTCGAATGCTCCGAGGGAGGCGGTCGAACTTTCAGCAGTTTGGGGGTATTGGATCTATCAGATCTAACCAGATCTCCCCTGGAGGGGGAGTGAAGAAGGGAGGGATCTGTCAGCAGCCCGAGGGATTCGGCAAATCCCCCGGGAGGCTGGCAATAGCCTCTCGACCAGCAGCTGTAAAGGGGCGATGAGCCACTAGCTGAGCGGTCACAAATGAAGTGAGGGAAACAGAGAGATTGTCTATCGTCTGGAGAAGAAGATTTAAGCATTGGTGCAGGAGGGGAGAAGAAAAAACTTTGTACAAGTGCATTGAAAGTATTTTGGAGACCTGCGTTAAAGAGTTGCTTCGTTAAAGAGTTGCTTCGTCATATTCAGGAGCTGACAACGCCATCTGCTGGCTAAAGGGAGATACTGCAACAGACTCTGGAAAATTAAAGTTGTTTTAATACCGGGAGATTTGATTTGACCTTGTTGTGGAGGAGATCAGGAATTCGAAGGAGTTCAAAGGAGTGTGTATCACCCTAGTGTGTTGGTTGGAGTATTGTTGTTGGCAAGAGAAGAAAATTAGGACTTTGAACTGAAATGGATTTTAAGCTTTAATTTCAACTGAGCAAATAATTGAAATTTGACAAGATGGAGATGTACTTTTATGAAGAACTGATTGGGATGTTAAAAAATATACATGAAGATATAAAAGACTGTATTATGGAACTAAGAAATGATAAGAAAACTGAAAGGAAGATGGAATGTAATGAACAAATAGGATTTATTACGAGAGAACAGGAAAATGGAAAACATGAAGATCATATTGATGTAAAAGGGACTGGAAAACAAGATCATATTGAAGTAAAAAGGATTGGAAATAAAATACAGGTTGATAATTACACTGGGATTTGCAGTGAAAAAAAGAGTAAAAAGAAAGTATCGGTTTCAGAAGAATCAATTAAAAAATAAGGGGAGAAATAAGGAGAGGAATATGGGAGGAATTTATTGCAAACAAATATCATACATAAGAGGGAAAATAAAAAAGATATTTGTATAAAAAGAAAAAGAAAAAAAGAAAAAGAAAAAGATAAGAACAGGGAGAAAGGGAATACACATGGAAGGTGAAATTGTGAAGAGATTAAAGGAGAATGGATGATGAGAAGAATAGAAGGGAAGAGAGGTAATAAGATATAGTAACAATTGTATAGATATATAGACATTATTTATATAATTAATTATGATATAAGATTTTTATATAAGATGATTTAATTGTTGGTGACAATAAGGGATTATGATAATTTGGTATATTAGTTATGATATAAGATCTGAATACAAATAAAATCCTTGATGATGCAATTAAAAGATGAAGGAGTGGAAAAATAATAATAATAAATTGATAAGATTATTATAGTTAGATGTTTATATGAGATTTATGTATCTTATAAAATGTGATTTGATGTTGAAGAGAATATTGATGATTTATAGATTTTAGTATTTTTGACGATGAAAACAGAAAGATGAAGGGGTGGGAAAACAATAATGATAAATTGATAAAATTTTTATAGTTAAAGGTCTTTACATGAGATTTATGTTTTTTATAAAATGTGATTTGTTGTTGAAGAGAAAATTGATGATTTATAGATTTTAGTATATTGGGGTTGGTAAACTATATAGCCAATGGATGGAGGTGCAGTGACGAATTGAGATTGTGTTTAAAAACTATTGATTATAAGAGGGGAGTTAAAAGGTTATAGAGATTATAAAGGGCAATTTGATATGATTAAATGGATTAAGGGAAATGAGGAGTAAGGCCAAAAGAGTAAAATAAGATGAGAAAAATACAATATAAGGTACAAAAAGATAATAAACAATAAATGAAAGATAAATAATAGCGATACCCAGACGACAAATTTAAGGAGGAGAGGGTGGGGAGGGGATGGGGGGGAGGGGGGGAAAGATAACCACAATTATAAATTTGAACTGTATTAAATGATAAATATATGAAGATAAAAGAAATAAGTTAAAGGAATGTATTTGAAATAAAGTTGAAAATAGAAAAGTATGTAAATGAATTCAGGGTTGCTGGAATACCATCCCAGAGAACTGAAGAAAGAATAGCAAAGGAAGGGAAAGGCGGGGAGTGAGAAGAAGGAGAAAGGAAGAAGAGGAGGGAAGAGAGGGGGGGGGAGTGTAGGAGAGAGGGTAGGAGGGGGAGAAGAGAAGAGGAAAGGAG
>QLTV01003460.1:1124586-1159295 GCA_003457575.1 Thermophis baileyi
TCCTTTTTTAAACTACTCATTAATTTTCAAGCTTTAAGTGTCAATTTATCAAGCCCCATCACATAATTTCGTAGCGAAGCACGGGTATCAGCTAGTGCAAAATATAATTGATAGTTTTCTCCTTTTTTTATATAGCTAAACCACTCTGCCCAGTGAAATTTAAGCATGAAATCGTGCTTAGCATCGGAAGTAGGAAATTAAAATAAATTTGTTCTAGCTAGACAAATTTATAGAAAAGATAAACAGTGGTGTATTTTAAAACTCATCCCTAAGAATTTCACTAAGAAGGAGATTGATTCAGACTTTCTGTGGGAACTGAGATATAGACATCCCCAAAACTCACTCTCTTTCCGGAGGCTTTTCCTAACTTTCCAGAAGCTTGTTTGACGAACAGAATCAGAAACAAATAGCTATTTCAGCAGCACAATTCCTGTTAAATATCGTTTTAAACAACATAGAAGTCATACAATTATATCATGAAAACATTTTCCCCAAATACTAAGATAAAGTGCACATTTTACATTCTGAGAATAGCTTCCTTTTTTTTTTTTTAAGAGAGAATATTCTGTAAAACCGGATTTTCTTCCAGGTATGAATTGATGTATACATTGGACCAAGACTTGTTATTGAAAGGAAAGGACTGTGTTTATGTTCCAGTTCCTAAAAAAGGAGTGACAGTACAATATCATTCTAATGCAAGTAGTTCTCACTTAGCGACCACTTGTTCAGAAACCATTTGAACTTAACACTGGTGCTCAATGAGTGTTGCTTAGGACCGGTCCTCATACTTCTGTCAGTTGCTGTGCCCCCATGGTCATGTGATCAGCATTTGCAATTTTCACTGCTGACAAGCAAAATCAATAGGGAGAGAGAGATGGCAATAATCTTCAACTACAGGTAATCCTCGACTTACAACAGTTCGTTTAGTGACTTTCAAAGTTACAACAGCACTGAAAAAAGTGACTGATGACCGTTTTTCACACTTAACGACCATTGCAGCATTCCCATGGTCATGTGATCAAAATTTACACATAAGGCATCTAGTTCATATTTATGACAATTGCAGTGTCCCGAGGTTACGTGATCGCCTTTTGTGACCTTACAAGCAATGTCAGTGGGGAAGCCAGATTCACTTAACACCCATGTTACTAACTGAGCAACTGCAGTGATTCACTTAATGACTGTGGTAAGAAAAATGGGGCAAAATTCGCTTAGCAACATAAATTTTGGGCTCAGTTCTGGTTGTAAGTTGAGGACTACCTGCACCTTGGTAGATGCTACCACAGATCACCTACCACAGATAGTATAACTTCATCCAGTCTTAAGGCATTAATCATAAAAAGAGGTTCTCCAGTGTCCCTTCAATATAATTGTCCTTTCTCCCCAATTATTTATACTATAAAAGGAAATAAGGAAATGTTTTTCCTAGGGCTTTGTAGGTTCTTTTCTTTAAACTGTTTTTTTCTGTGCTTTTTGGAGGATAAGGCATGTCTTTTACATGCCTGCTTGGTCCTTCCTTAGCAGCAGTACAAGCTAGAACAACCTCCTGACTCCTTCAGTTCTGAATACCACAAATTGTTGACATGGGTGTGGTGTGGCTTCCAAACGAGAAATGGTATTTTTGTTTGCATTGGCTTACATTATTACATTACATTATTACCCTCCCCATGTGCTCCTTCCTGACAAATCTAACAACTCAGATGGGCAAACTGATGCTTCATTACTGCTCCTTGACTGTTGACTATCTTTAGTAAAAAAAAAAAATCAAAAAAATCTGCCTAAGTCTGTCAAACAAACCAGAGTAAATGTGAATGGTTCCACATCTCTGGTCATTTAGACAATGTTCCAGTTAATTTTCTGAATTATTTGGAAAGAATCAGACTGAGGGTATTCTCCCAATCTATTGCTTGGTAAACAGCTTTAAGTTTACTGGTGCAAAATGAAATCTACGGTACCTACTTGGCTGACCTGAGCATTTATAGTATTTTAAGTATTTGTGGAGGGGAGGGAATTCTCACATTCAAGCTAATAATAGGCTTCCTTTCTTCCACCAGAGTCTCTAGTGTTTGTTAAACGTGTTCAGAAAAGTGCCTTTTTCCTGTTTTTTTCAGTGAGAAATAGTAGTTTTAAGTAAATAGTAGCTGTCCAAATATAGCTGCAGATTAGGGAATGGGTATTCATTCTGGAGAGTGTGTAGTGCATCCGTAGCATCTTACTAAAGCTAGCAGATGCTGGAAAACTGTAAAGAATTTTGGCCCTGTAACTAATCAGGAACAGTTGAAGTCTACCATTCTTAACTGGTTTTGTTCCTAACAGTTATTAACATGTTAATGATAGCATACGTCCTGGGTTCAGTTAAACATTATAAAATATTGAGCAATTAAACACAATATTGAGCTACTGTTGACAGTACCCTTCCCCAAATGTTATGTTCAACAAAACAAAAGGTGGGCCAAGAAGAAACCAAGGAAAAACTTTACTGGTAAAGATATAAAAGAAACCTTGCCTAGAGTATATAGCAGTCTTAAACATTCAGGACTTCTTATCACTTGTTCTGAATTATTAGTCAGGATTAGTGGTTATCCCACAAGCTTTGCTGATTTGGCTAGTTTATGCTTGGTGTAAATATTTAAGGTTGCATACTAAAATAAAAATGCAACTCTTGTTTTGAAAGGGTATGTGTGTGTGCAGGTAATCCTCGACTTACAACCACAATTGAGCTCCACATCTCTGTTGTTAAGCGAGACAGTTTGTTAAGTGAGTTTTGCCCCATTTTACGACTTTTCTTGCCACGGTTGTTAAGTGAAACACTGCAGTTGTTAGCAGCACAGTTGTTAAGCAAATCTGGCTTCCCCATTGACTTTGCTTATCAGAAGGTGATCACCTGACACTGCAACTGTAATAAATATGAGTCAGTTGCCAAGTGTCTGAATTTGGATCACGTGACCGCAAGGATACTGCAACAGTCATAAGTAAGAAAAATGGTCCTAAGTCACTTTTGTCAGTGCTGTTGTAACTTCAGTCACTAAACGAACTGTTGTAAGTCAAAGACAACATGTATTTATAATGTTGGCCTGTGTAAAGTTTGAAGATACTGCACTGAGTCGTTGAAACATTTGCCATAATCTATGAAAAGAGTTTCCATCATACCTTCTTGACTAGTGAACTTCATTGTAGTAAAATGTATTGATGACAGGACTGGATTTATCATTCATTATTTGCTGACTTAATATTAGGAATCCCTGTTTTTAAAATCTTTCAATAACCAATCATCTTTTGCCAAATCTTGTTGGCTTGATTGGGAGTCTACTATTTCAGTGCTGTGGATTTGTACTGTATTGATAGTACATATTAAAAATAAAAGCAGGAGTAACCTTTTGTTGCTACTGTACTATGATGTTGTTAAACATTAGCATTTAAGGAATAAAATGTTCCTTGATGGTTGCTCCTTCCCATTTGCAAACAAATTACTACTTTCTTTTGTAGAATAAACTTGATTGTCCTCCAGAAACCTAGAAAATTGGATTTCTAGATAGAGGCATATGTAAATTTCTTCACAATATAGCCTGTTCTGTTTCCACTGAGCCATAATCTTTCAAACAAATTTAACTATCTTTAAATTTGGCATTTGGCCTGGAACCTTGTCACAAAGCTGGCAAACAGGATACACCCATAGGAAATACTTTTAAGGGTTTCATTTCCGTAGCATTCCACCTCCCCACCACCACCATTGTTGGGCAAGGGGAAAAAAATACAGTATTCTCCCACTGTAACTTCATGTACACTGAAATCTATGTAACATGTTGGAAGCTTCTATATACCAAGAAGTTTAATAAAATGAATCTGCCATGTAACAAACTCCAATGTGATTTTTTCCCCCCCCTTTAAATTCAGGTAGATTTTTAGGTTTGGTATGTGCAGGAGAAGCTTGATTAAAAAATTCCTTTCATATTAAGCGTGATCATTGATGGGTTTATGGACACATCCGTGTTGTTTTCTGACAACAGTATAAAACTGGTTTGCAGTTGCATTCTTCTGCGATACTTTTAGACTTCCCACTCTAACCTTGGCATTTCCTAGCAATGATTAGTGCAAATCCTAATCAAGTCCAACCTTGCCTTTACTTTTTAAAATCAGCCATGATTGACAAGGTGCTGCCACCTAACTGGGCCATTCCTAAAATGCTTCTAGACTTTTGTAGTATGCACTGTTTTTAAGATGTTTGATGACTGTGTGCCAATATATCTTCTTTTTTAACAGTCTTACTACCTGGGTAGCTTTACAAATAGCTGCTTATGAGTGGCAACCAAATGAAGAGCTGCTTAAGCATTATGTACTACCATCAAGACCATATTGTATATGGCATTTCTTGGTCCATTTCTCCACGGTGTAGACCATGGGTTCTTAACCTGAGTCCATGGATAAAATTTACAAAGCTCTGAACTTGCATGGGGAAAAAATTACAACTTTATTTTCACTAAACTGTTTGAAATTTAGCTTTCTGTTCAATAAGGTATGTAGGCAATGAAGCACTTTATGACTCTTAGACCTGAAAAAAAAGGTTAGTTATCTTCCATTACTTTCATTGTCTAAAATTATTATACCCTAGAAAAGGGTATCGTTATTGATTTAATGGATAATAAAGAAGCTTATGTATTACTGTATAACATGTTATTGTTCAATATTTTGATAAATGCAGAGGAACAATATTCTTTGTAATATAATCTATCCCAATACAAGACATGTACCTAGCCTGGTGGTAACATTTTTATTTAGCGAGAATAATTTTTTCTCCAGTGATATAAGCATAATCAAAAATCTATCCCCCATAAATGTCTTGCAGTTTTTCTCTCACATAATGTTGATTGTTAACAAAAAGCTACATAGAAATCTTTTTAAAACCATAACCAATCTTTCGGATGGATCCAGGTTTAGGTGCAGTAGATCTGATTTTGAATTGCCAGGGCCATGCTGAATTGTATAAGTTATGATGCAGAGACATAAGGGGAAAAGGGAAAAGCCGCCACTACATACCAGACTTGATAGAGTTATGCATAGCATGTTTTGTAAGAGAGGGCACTTTTTGTGATATTCATCAAAATCGTTTCCTAGACTGGAGACAAATTTCTAGCAGCCTAATTGTCAGAAATTATTCATTTGTATTGTTTCTTCCCTCCCTCCCTACATAGTTGGTACCACAACTGAATTTAGGATATAAAAAAACAGTATCTGTAAAATACACCTATCTAATAACTGATAAAGGAAAGCTAAAAAATTTAAAAGCTGTCATATTACTCACCAGGCTCCAGAAGAACAACCAGGTTTTTTTTATTGCAGCAGAAACTCTCAATCATATTACTAATGATGAATCACTGGGTTTATAGAATTGAATCGGAAGAACGTCACTATCATATAAAGAGGGCCAAATATCTTTTTATCAGAAAGATCTGAAAGTACATACCGTATTTTTCGGCGTATAAGACGCACCAGAGTATAAGACGGACCTTAGTTTTGGGGGAGGAAAATAGGGGGGGGGGATTCTACCTACCAGGTATTCATCTGGCTATCCTTAGCCTGGTCAGCTTCCAGCACATTAGCTTGCTGGTTTTGAGCATGCCTGCTTGCTTTTTATCTACTGGGAGCTCCAGTGACTAAAGCAGGAAAAGCGGGGAAGGGGTAAGAGAAGGTAGCAGCTGTTCCGGGTAGCCATTTTGGGCACCACGCAAGCGTTTGGAGGCTGAAAATGCAACGCGTGGAGCCCAAAAACACAAGCCATTGTCAGTGGCAATCTCTGCAGCCAGGAAGAGGACGCATGGAGGCCGAAGGGTAGGGGCTGGTGAGTGGGCGGGGCTACATTCGGAGTATAAGACGCACCCAAATTTTCAGCCTCTTTTAGGAGGGAAAAAAGTGCATCTTATACTCCGAAAAATACGGTAATGACTATCCTGAAAAGATTTTTTTCCCATCTAGCATCTATAAAAACTATCAGAAAAGCACTGCTCTAACAATTTCCAAATTCTGCATATGTGTAGAATATATGATTAGTGTTCCATATGTCTGGTCCTTCACTTTTTAGCCAGAACATATTCCTCTTAGCTAGAAACTCCCTTTTTTTCCGTCTCTGTTGATTTCAAATCATTTTTTGATTTTGTCTCCAGAGAGAGAGAGTGGGAAAAAATCTAAGAGGGTCCTGTTAATTGGAAAACTCTATATAAAATCCACATTGAAAGTGTTACTCTAGAGCACATTAGAAGAGCCAAAGCCAGTTTGCCAATGGTAACTTTGGTGAATCTACTTTTGATTGGTTATCGTATCTCTTTGTCATTGATATCTTATGTGATGAATGTTTAAACCTCTGAAATGGAACTGAAAGCTGTGTATGCTGGCTTTCCCAAAGGTGTACTTGATAGTGATAGTGATTTTAATTTTATAATAGCAGGCTGTGGACTAGTACAGTCTTGAAATTTCTGGTATTCTTCACTTTCAGTAAAATTCATATCCTCTGGGCAAGATGAGCTCTTGAAGGTTGATTTTATTTAGGAGAATCTTGTATTTTTATGTGACTAATGGTTTTGATATGTCTCAAATATCCAAAGGCTACAATTAGTTTTAGTTCTAAGTTTTAGTCCAGGTTTTTTTTGGCTGCTGCTATATTTTAATTAAAAGAGGTTACTGGTCCAATTGGAGGGGGAATTGTATCTGTTTCTAGTAATTTTCTATTGGTCAAATTTAACCAAACGAGTCCAGTATATTTTATGAAAAGTTACAGGAATCATTCCAAACACTGAAAAAAGTAATTAGTATATAGTAGTAGTGTTTTTAAATAAATTCTTAAAAATGCATTGGCATACATAATGTTTGTACATAATGGAGTGCCACAGGTGTAAGCTTTGCTTTCCCTATTCCTGGACTTCCGTATACTTCATACAGAGCTTTGAGGAAGAGAGTAGAATAGAGCAGAACTGAAGAAGCTTCTTGGATGAGAAGCAAAATGTTTTCAAGGAGAAAAAAAAATGAAGAAAGTCCAGTTGCCTTTTGGAAAAGCACCTTTGGGACTAGCATGACCTGAAGGATTGAGAAACTCCATAGACAGAGTAGAAGAGGACTTGGCAGCACAAGGAAACAACAGCCAATCACCGGCCATCACCACACCAATCAACCTATAGGATTGCACTACATAAATAGGATGCATAGAATAGCCCAAAGCATACATTCCAGTAGAAATAAGTTCCCTGAAGATGTCTATGGAAATTCTCAGTCATCCAGATCATAGCTGTCCAAAAGGTGCTTTTTCAAGAGGCAACTGGACTTTCTGGTTTTTCTTTGAAGACGTTTCACTTCTCATCCAAGAAGCTTCTTCAGCTCTGACTGGATGGTGGGGAATGGAAGGATTCCCTGTGGATGGGCTCCTCCACAAATCTGAAAGCTCGGAAGACTAAACCTTTGGTCCTGGTGACCAACTCAGATTGGATCTTGTAGAGTAGAAGTTTCTTTTTTAGATTAACTGCAAGCAGGAGGAACTTCCAAATTTCAAAATGTTAATTTTAATACCATAATTTATTAAGGTGAGTTGTTTATATTAATAAATATAAACTATATTTATATAAATATAAATATATTTATAAATATAAATATTGTAAATTATGGTTTGAAGCCGGTTTATTTCTATAGCGCTGTACATTGACCAAAGTCTAACACTTGTACTGGAAAGAGAAGGGCATTGTGGCCAAGTAGATCTTAGGTTTGTTCTTATTTATCGTTCAAATTAACTCAGTGAATGAGATGCTTCCATTTAGTCTTTTCAAAAGACTACAGTAGTGATCTTCCAAAATCATGACTATTAAAATATTTTCAGATTAAAAGTAGGACTAAAACTGAAGCAGTTCAAAGGTCTGCTTTTGGTTAAATTGGCATGAGATCTCCAACTAGAAGTCTGTGAGGGCTGTACCTATAGTGAGTAAGAAACACAAGACACAAACTTCATGTGGCAGAGTGTGGTGGTACCAAATTCAAACTAGAAGAGTGCAGTTAGAACAAAATAGCCCTTATTGTTTATTTATTTTATTTTATTTTATTTATTTGTTTGTCAAACATGTACAAGATAGCAGGTATAGGTATAAACATAAACATAATCAAAGTGAATACAGATTTGATGATTGCAGTTGCCTTGTTGTTGGGGCAGCATCATAAAAAATTAGAAAAGCTGCTGCTCAGTAAGTTTACAACATCAGAGAATGCAAACCTTGCCTAAGGGAGAACAATGCAGTATATCTTGTTACTCATTCTAATATAAGGAAATGGGAGCCAGAAGGGATGTCCACACAGATAAGCTGGTGCCCAAGAAAGTTAGAGAGTGATGTTGAACTTTTTTGCCAAATGATGCAAATTCCACTTGCTACGTTTATCTTGAAGGATTCTGTTCTGTGTAATTCCTGGTGAAAATACATACTCATTGGTTAGAATTTCTAACTATGTTGGTGTATTTGAGAATAGACTAGAACCTATGTTCATCGTAGTGTCCTTCTGGATGCCAACAAATGACAAACATACAGGAGGAAAAATAGGTTGTTATTTTCCTGCCTTGTTTGTGAGATTCCCAGAACAGTCTGTTTCTGAGGGGATCATTGGACTTTTTAATTATTATTTTTTACTAGCCTTTGAACACAGGAATGTATACTTAGCCATGCTGAGAACAATAGAGGATAATGATAACTGCATTTTAATTGTTCTTTCCCTTTGAATAGAACAGGAACAGTTTCTTATTGTGACAGCCAGTTTTGTGTAGTCGTTAAGGCATTAGGCTAGAAACTTGGAGACCACGAGTTCTAGTCCCATCTTGGGCACAAATCCAGTTGAATAACCTTGGGCTAGTCATTTTCTCTCAGCTCTGGGAAGGAGGCAGTGGCAAACCACTTCTAAAAAGCCTTGCCAAAAAAACGGCAGGCACTTGTCCAGGCAGTCTTCAATTATAAGTGCAAACAATGAATCCAAACATACTTGGTATGTTAGATCTTGTTTTAAAATATGGAGATGGGTAGTCAGTCTCCAGCTGACATGATTGCAAACTCTTCCCCCCCCCCCTTTTTTTTTTGTTTTTTTGGAAAATGCTCAGGATCCAAAATTCATGCTTAGATAATTACAGGCATCATCTAAGAGGCATCCATATCTATGAGCGTGAAAAGGAAATGCTTCTTTTAAAATGATGTTGCCATTACTTGTTTTCAAAGTTAACATTGACCATAGCTTTGTTTGATTTTGACAATTTTGTTGTTTTGCCTGCTGGTTTAATATATTTTAAACATCAAATAGTAAAATTTCCCAGATTTTACATTTTCTAGCCTTTATTATATTACCCCTGCCTTTATTTTGAAAATTGCCTGTGCAACTAGAATCTCCGTATAGGGACAGCTTTAAATATGTAGTTTGACATTTAACATTTGACTTCAGTACAGAGTTTGAATGTATATTATGAATTGTACACAGTTGTATGGAGAAATAAAGCAGACAGTGTTTGCTGCAGCAAAAGGTTGCTGGGAAAGAAAGAACGAAAGAGGGAGGGAGGGAATTCTTCCTATTTATGACCTAAACATTTTTCTAACCGTGCAACTTTTTTTTTAAGGAAAAAAAAGCTATGTAAAGCTATTTAACTGTCTTTAGTGATTGAGAAAAGGTCTTAATCCCTTAGAGGTTCTTTAGAAAAGGTTATATTGACATCATGGATTTGGCAGAGCCAATTTCCAAAGTACCTTACTGAACGTTGGCCTTCTAAAACAAAATCCCCTGCTATGCCCACCTGAAATAGAAATAATAGTATTTGTGGCAGTCATATGGCTAGGCAACAAATGGGCAGTGTTTCCTATTTGAATGAATAGTATTAGTGCCGTGCTAGACAAACCCTGGATATTAAAAGTCTTGGCAAATTATAAAAGACTCACTACTGCTCCCAGTGTCTCATTTAATAAGAATTTGTGCTTTTTGTGCCTGTCTTTCTTCTTCATGTCCCTTGCACCCTTCCTCCTGGCAGCCATTATTTCTCATACTTTGCACTTCATAATTCAGGAGTGTTCTGAGTAAGTTCTTCCGTTTGTAAACATAAAGCTGAGCTATAACAGCTATAGTGCTGTCACGCTATCAGCTGAATCTAATCAGTCGTAGGGCCGGAAGTCCTGTGTCTCTTCAAATACATTCAAGTTCATATCTGTACGGTCTTGCCTACAAAAATGTGTGAACAATTTTTTCTCAATCATTTCAACATTGGGTTGAAATTGGGTTCTTTGCAAGTTATTAACAAGTTGTTAGTCTCGTTCATGAGCACTAATCCAGTAGCTTTATTTTAATCAGTTAACGCACCTATGGTAACACAAGCCAGACATGAACACAAAACCCTAATCTATCTCACGTTTCCCATATTATAATGAGAATATATATTGTTACTGCCAACTCTATCATACATGTCAGTAAATTCCATTGTTTTGCTTGTCAGAAATAGTTTTTTTTTTCCCCCTTTTATCTGTATTCAACTGCTGCATTGATCAGTACTTGATATCTCATGGATGGTGACATTATGAGGGAGGGAGAAAAGTTTCTTTATTCATTTCTCCATAATCATGCATAACTGAAATCCAGACAGTCATATCCGTTTTATTTGCCCTTTCCTTAAGCCGAAAAAAAACCCCATTATCATAATCTTCCTTCAAAAGCTCTTACTTTTTGAGAATTTTATCAATTTCTGAGTCTTTTTGGGTGGGGTGGAGAACAGAAGAGTAAAACAATATTTCTTCACGCCTGCTAGCTTTTATACTTCACTCCTACGGATTCTCATGATGGAACTTTCCTATTTTTACAGCAACCAGGCCTTGGGTTATTGAACTCATTCATCTATCCACCACAATCCCAAATCACTTTCCTGTTAAGCACCATCATCTCACACCATGTGAGCGTATACGCAAAGTTAGGTTGCTTTGCTGCGTTGTGCAGCATCTTACCCTGCAATTTGAATACCTCGTTCTCCCAATTTGGAAAGATATTTTTCAAGCTCTTTGGTTTCCCCCTTTTATTGTTTCATTTCAAACAACCTAAATTTGGCGCTGGCCTTCTAATAGCAACGTAAATTGCATTAAAGTTCAAAGACAGTACTGGAATAACAGTTATTGCATTCAGTTGTAAAATTTCATGAGATGATACATTGGGAATATGGCTGATTCTGATTTTCTACAATTCACTTGACGTTTAACCTTTTTTGTTCTAAATTTAGGCTCTCGGTTGCACATGCTAAGCATCTGTATTGTGAGCCTCTGAGTAGCAATTTATTGCATAGACTTGGGTAATAAACATTCTACATTCAGGCATTTACAAAGCCTGAATACTGTACAGCAGCGGTTCTCAACCTGTGGGTCGCGGCCCCTTTGGGGGTCGAACGACCCTTTCATAGGGGTTGCCTAAGCGCGCGCTAACCCGCCATCTTGGTCCCACACCCCCTTTGTCACATCGCAGGCGGGGAGGGGGTCGCAGCATTAGGAAGGTTGAGAACCACTGCTGTACAGGCTTTTTGCTAATCTTTTGTTGTTTTTTCTTCTTTGCTTGCACTTAGGACTTTTTAGAACTGGAAAAGAGGGATCCCCAGGAGTTAGTTGGTAAGTACTATAAAAATATTATTTTACCTCACCTTGTTTTTCTTGAACGATTAATGCTATTTTGAATGTTCATACAATTCCCTTCTCACTATGAAATCAGCCAAGGCCAGTGGATAGAGGTGAAAGAAGAAAGGCTCCACAGTCTGGTCCTAACTTTTGCAAGATGGCCATGTACAGTAATGGACTCCTTTTTCTTCCCTGGGACTTTTTTTCTGCCTACTCATGTTTCTTCTTCTTTGTTTGAGCCTGCTCAAGTACATGCTTATTCATAACTCTTCACAACCAGCTACTTTTCCTCCTTTGTATAAGAATTACACCTCTGGCAGCTATCGTTCTCGTTTTTCTTATGCAATTGTTTCTTTTTCATGCTTGTTCTTTACCATTCGTCCCAAATATTCCTTCTTTCCCCTCAAAGGGCTACAGAGGGCAACTTTTATCCTGCCCATCTACTATAGTAGGGATCCTTTTTTTTTTTTTTTTTTTTTTTTTTTTTTTTTTTTTTTGCTTCCCTTTTTATGGTTAACTTCAAAATGTTGGAGGGAGAACTGGCAAAGACTATAGATGAACTACAGAAGAACTAACATTCCACCCGCTTTGTTTATTTTCTGTTTAATTATTAAGTGAACCCATTTTATATCCTTAAGTGACACTGAGGAGATTGCTGGGAAAAGTTGCTTGAGGAAAAAAAAGAAAAAGAAATCCAAATCTCTTCAGCGGCTTCCTGCTCCCACAGATTAGTATTTTCTTTCTATAAATGAATTTATCCTTCTTCCTGATGCAGGAATCAAAGACCCAAACAAGTTATCTATAATTTAGGAAGAAAAATGGGTACAACACTGAGATTTTATCAGCGCTTATAAAAATTCCCCCAGTATTATTAAGGTGATATACAAGAGTTGGAAAAAGAACATTATCAAGAATTGATATTAAAATATGTTGATTTCATTGTGTATCCCTGAATCCACGAACAAGTTAGTTAACTGTATTTCTGTTGCAAAATGTATGCTTGACTGGCACATTGATGCTCCTGATATGTCTGTTTTGCTGCTACCAGAAAGTAAGAAAACCTGCTCTGCTTTGCATAAGATTCAAACCGTTTTGGACTGAGGAGAATGCCAGTTTAAAATTCATTGCTCCCTATTGTTTCTGCAAAGATTTTTGTGCACATTGAATACTTAGGTGCAGTACTTCAACCAGGCATAAGTTGGATAGACAATTTCATTTTCCGAAAGACTGGCTGACCCCTGTTTTTTTAGCACTTATTCCTTCATTAATATTACTTATTAAAAACTTAGGTATAAGCATAATTTTGCAATATAGTTAAAGCAGAAGACCATTTCAACATGAGAGATATGCACAATACTCTCATATTTTCTCTTTTACAAGCTTGAGCATGTTTCCTTTGAAAATTAAATGTTTAGGCTTTTGTTCTACCTCTGGCTTCTTATGATTTTACTAGTCAGGTTTTGCAGGGGGGGGTTGTTTTTTTTATGCAGATACCCATACTGCTCGAGGCAACTTACATGATGATTTCTACTCATTTTACACCTTACAAAGCAATCCTGTAAGGTAGATTGCTCTGAGGGAAGATGGGCATCCCAAAGCTATCCAGTGAAGTCTGTGGCTAACCCGGAATCTTCATTCTATATCGTACCAGTCCAGTCCAGTCCAACCCCACTTAATGAACACTATAACGAACTAGTTCCTCCCCCTCTTAATTATTCTTCGAGCCATATACATATATACGCCTACACTTTAATATACATATATGAACTGAACTGCTGGCACTGGTGCCCAAGTTAAATGCCATCTTCCAAACCCCAGACTCATTGAGAAATGGCAATGATGGGAGATTAGAGCCCAACACATTAGACTATAGCAGCGGTTCTCAACCTGTGGGTCGCGACCCCTTTGGGGGTCGAACGACCATTTCACAGGGGTCGCCGCGCGCGTTAGCCCGCCATTTTGGTGCCACCGTCACTACAGAGTGAAAAGGTCCCGGTTCGGCCGTGATTGCAGGTCGCCGGACAGCTGGTAGCCTGGACGCCGCCATTTGGGTTCTTCTACCCTCTGCGCATGCGCAGAATGCTTTGCGCATGCGCAGAGGGTAAAAGAGCCCAAATGGTGGCGGGTGGGCGAAGTCTCCCGCTTCAGGGGGGTCGTGGGGGGGTCGCGGCATTAGAAAGGTTGAGAACCACTGGACTATAGCATGGTCAATGGCTCAGTTGAAATATGAAAAAGAAAAAGGGATTTCAGAACTGCCACATAAATTGGGGTGGGGGGGAGAGGCAGAAATAGATAGGAGCAGGGCATAGCAGGGCATGAATGACTCAGTTTTCATAAGATGAACACAAAACAGTTGAAAATTATTGTTGGCCCTGGAATAAAGAGAAAAATTACAGTTTTAGCAAGTTGCCGGAGGGGAAAAATAGTAGATAGAGTGTTAATTGAACAGGCATTTGATTTGGGCAATGAATATGTGGCTTGACTTATGAGTGATCTTGGAGAAATAACTTTGAAATTATTTATCTGAAGTTAATTTGCAGAAGGTTAATTGGCTTGCTTTCCCTTGAACATGGGCAGCTCCCACTCCATGGAGCAAAAGGCAAGTTTCAGTCTCATTGTCTGCCTTCTGTAAAGTGAGAAGTATATTTTTATAATATATTGCCATAATGATTTACAATAACTTTTTAGGAATCGTTTTGTGATTGACTGCACCTAGATTGCCCGTGTCTTAGTTTGCAGCCATTTTATGCTAGCACGTATAACCATTCATAAAATGGTTGGGAAGTTTTGATATAGAAGTGAAAACACACCCTGTTCTTCTGTGCTTTGTAAAGATAAGATGCAGGCAATAAGATCACACTTCAGAGCACGGACCTGGATAATGGTGCCTTTTCTGCAACTCATGTTGCAGAATTTCTGGTACTCTGCTATAGGGATGACATGCAAAAATAATCAACCTTATTTTGCTTTAGGAAATTATTAAAAATGGAACTATTCTCAATGTTGCTATGTACATTATTGCATATCTATTGGTTGTTTCTATGATTTTTATTGAATGGTTTTAATTTTCTTATGTGCTTACTTGGATGTGTAATTGTATTGTTGATGTTTTGTTACTGCTGTAATTGTAAGCTGCTGACAGTCCTTTGATTGAAATAAATAACTAGTGGGTTGCTACACAGAAAGGCTTTCTCTGAGGAAACAGTCGATTTCAAATGGTTGCTATAAACCTTATTCATCATATTCATCCATCCATAGAAGAAAAGCTTGAAAACTAATGAAAAAGTCAGTTTTCAGAAAATACTGTAAAGGCATAATATAATTTCCCTGTGAGGCACAAGGAAAGACCTGTAGTTGATTTGCAGAGAAACTGCATCCTATTAATGGATGGCAGAAGTATAGGTAGTGCTCGACTTAACCATTCGTTTAGTGTCTGTTCGAAGTTCAAACGTCACTGAAAAAAGTGACTTAAGGCCAATTTTCACACTTACGACCATTGCAGCATCTCCACGGTCACATGATCAAAATTTGAAAGCTTAGCAACTGGTTCGTATTTATGACAGTTGCAGTGTCCCAGAGTCATGTGATCACCTTTTGTGACCTGACAAGCAAAGTCAATGGGGAAGCCAGATTCACTTTACAACCATGTTGTTAACAACTATAAGTGACTCACTTAACATCTGTGGCAATAAAAATCGTAAAATGGGTCAAGACTTAACAAACCGCCTCTCTCAGAACCAGAAATGTTTGGACTCAATGGTGGTCGTAAGTTGAGGACTTCCTGTACCAATAAGATAATGAAGGCTTTTGGTTTGGAGAAATGCAAGATGATACAGCTCTGTAGAGTTCCTTTAAGAGCAGGGGAGGTTTTGTGTCTTTGAATCAATCTTGACTCCTGGTGACTGCCTTGGCAAGTTCCTGTAGTTTTCTTAGCAAGGTCTTAGCAAGATTTACCATGGCCTGCTTCCTAGGACTGAGAGAGTGACTGGCCAAAGTCACCCAGCTGGTTTTGGGCTAAGATGAGGCTAAAATTCATGGTCTCCCAGCTTCTAGCCTGGTGCTTTAGCCCCTAGAAAAGATTCTCTAATGTTAGGTAGTGTTCTGCCAGTAAAGCATATCTCTGCAGTATAAGCAGATTTCTTATACTGCTGATGTTGGAATATTTAGTGATACATTTCTAATTCCAGTCAAGTCCCAGCTTATTAAAGTGGCTTGCATTGCCTTAGTCAAACCTTTTGTCAAAACCATAGCTGCAAGGTATGGATAATTATTTATTTTGCAAATGTGCTGGTTGCCCTCATAGGGGTGAGTCATGTCTAGAGTCAACATTCTGGATTCCCAAAGCGGTATTCTTTAGACTGGAAAGCAGCAAGGGTACCACACCCTGGCAGGGGTTGCAGCCAGTGTCACTGATTGGGCTTCAACAAAAGTAAAATTTCATCTTTGCCAAAATCGCATAATGAAGGATACATAAGTGTCTACCATTGCATCCTGGCATTGTGCTCCTTTTCAAAGGAAAGATACTGGAGTGAAAATACCAGATGTAATTACCCTTTGTTTTCTTCTTTCTCTGTACTGTAATAATCTTAGGCTTAGGCATCCAGTTGATTTAAATACCCATACAGATGCTTTGCCTACCCCACTAACTGCATTTTAATATATATTATAACCTTTTTCTCTCTGTGATTGTCTTTCTCTTAAAGGACTAGTATAATATGTTACCTAGTGTGCTAAATTGATTCAGAAAAACTCAGCACCGATTCACCCATTTGGGCCACCTAGGGTGACTTGAGGCACCCATTAGAAAATAAGCATAGAATACACCATAATTGAGAATTATTACCTGCTGTTTAGTATTTGCTATTTGATTGTTAAGTCGCTCTCCAAGCAGCACGCTGTTTCTGTGTGATTTCTCTGAACATGTCTTCATTTTTTTAATGTAAAATAGTAGTAAGGAAAAGTTTTAGATAAATCTAAAGCTTTTGTTTAAAGGTGGCATACAGTAAATATATACTTAAGTTCCCCAGTCTCCATTGATTTCAGTTTAGGCTAAGTAATACATTCAGGATTTTGCCCTTATCAAATTAAAAAAAAACCCCTCATCTTGTCCCAGGTGTTGAACTCTTGTCTAATCTCCAAGATCAATAAACATCATTTGTGTTTTGCTTTTTGCCTCACCGGCCCCTATTGAAGTGCAGTTTTTAATTAAAAACAATCGCCCGACTCTCACAACAGTAGCTGTAAGTCTGTAGCTCGTTGTCAGGAGGTTCTGGAACCAGTTCGTGTTTGTCTGGAGATGTTGGCAAGATTTCTTTTCTCATAAAAACACATTCTCTGGAAATGTCAAAGAACATTTCTTTGTCACTTGTGACTGCTGGAGAATTCAACCCTGCATACCATCCTAAAAGAAACTATAATTGAGGAATTGTTCCAATTATAGCATCTTCAACAAATTTCTAAAGCTTGTCAGTAGAACAGAAATTCAGATGAATATATTACCTATATATCACAATGGAGGCCTGGCTGAGAGTCACTATTAATAAGCTACATACAGAATTGTGGCTTTACCTTACTTAGGTTTTTTTTTTCTCTTAATAAAAAATAAAGGTAATAAAGATGCAATTAGTACTATTAAAATGGTAAAAACGAATGGAAAGAGGTTTTGTTCTTTTCTATGAACTGCCCCACCCTATCATGTTCTTTATAGTAACAATTGAAAATTCAGCTAAAACATTTGTTCACAAATGAACTTTTCAGACTACAGGCAGAGCCTCATGCCAAGAGGAGAACTGGAGTCCAGTACACAACATTGCCTTGGAATAATACACTTAGAAAAGCAGCCATTTTTCTGTTGTCAATAGTCTATACACGACTCTGCTGAATATTTATCAGATTATGCCTTTTGCAATGTGTTTTAAATGAGGAATGTCAACAGACATCTTGTAGCATCTTGAGGCTTTCGCATTTTAGTCCAACTATCACACCCTTGATTAACAAATGACTTAGGGAAAATACACAAACAGGTTGCCTATATATGGAAAAACTTCTGAATTGACCATCTGTCATATTGAAGGCTGTTTAATTTATGTATTCATTAAACAAATTTAATGAATTGGATGACTGCAGGTAACTTACAAAATTATAGGTGATGAAATGCAAATTTTGGCTATATGACAACACCAGCAATCCTGATCCCTACAATATTCAGTTAGTATGAACTGCAGCTTCTACCAACTCTAGCCAAAGTGTCCAATAGGAAGTGGTTGGAGATTGTTAAAATTATAGTTCTACAGTTATATAGTTATAGAGAGTTATAGAGAGAAGTGTATTGTATGCATGCTTATTTGTCAACTTGCTTCCCAGATTTTAGGAACCACTTACTTGTTTGGATTATCTATTGTTAATATCACAATGCAACATTTATAAATAAACTTAATTTGCTATAACTTCTAATTCTGATGGCCTCTTTCTTTCTAGCTTCCTTCTCTGAGCGGGTAAGGAACATGTCACCTGATGAGATCAAAATCCCCCCAGAACCACAAGGCAGATGTTCCAACCACTTACAGGTAAGATTTTCCTTGATTTTTTTTTCTTTTTTCTAATCACTAAAATCTTCTGTATTTAATCACCATCTTAATCTGAGATTCTGCAAAAAGTATCTGTTTCAGGAGTCTTGTATAAAGGTCTAACCATGCACATTTTCTTTCATATTCACTCCTATATATAATAGCTTTGTAATTGTAAAGAGATCCTGTCTGTCAGATGCTATTAATCCAAATGATGCTGTTAGTTGTCACTTGAATCACATATTCATCCTGATTCTTTTTAACACAAAGTGGGCTGAAATAATTAACAATATCTAAAGCAACAGCTTATTGGTATGGGATTCTGAAGAACACTCTTTGAAGAGGGAAGAATGTATTTGTGTATCAAGATATCTGGGTTTTTTCCTTTCAAGAGAAGCTGTTGCACACTGAACTCTTAAGAGACCTTTCACATATATTAAGGAAGTGTTTGTACTTTCAGACATGCTGCGCTCTAGATATAATTTTTTTTACAGCCTAAGTACACATGTTCTTAGTTTATCAACCAAAATTCCTGTTAATGTGTGACCATGCATAATTATAATTATAGTTACTCTGTTTAATTTTTTAAGTTCAACAATTATCTGTACAAGAACAGTCTAGTTCACACACAATAGATTATGAATATTATACTGTTGCAGTGTAATTAAAACAGGGTTGGGGAATCTAGGGCTCTTCAGACATTTTTGAACACAAACCCAAAGTTGCACTAGCTAATATAGCCAATAATGAGAAGATGCTAAGAACCTTAGTTCTTCTTGAGAACCATTGACCTTGTCTTCTGAGAATACCTGGATTGTAATTCAAAACATCTGGAATGTACTAAAGTTCTATATTCCTCATCTCTTGCTTTTGGGGGGGGAAGTGTCAATTTACCTTCTCTTTCAATACTATATACCTGACTCTTGTCATTCCTTTGATTATATTCCTATATTTTTCCTTTAGGACAAAATACAAAAGCTATATGAAAGGAAAAACAAGGAAGGTATGGACATGAACTTGATAATTCAAAGGAAAAAAGAGTTCCGAAATCCCAGGTAAGGAGTAGTCTGGGAGCACATTTGTAGGCCACCAAGCTCAAAACTTGAGTGAATGCCAAATGTTCATACAAGGGCTTCACTGGGATCATAATATTGACATAATAAGCTCCAGCTCTCACATTTATATGCAACAATGAAGACTCGGAGTCCAGAAGTATATACTGTACTACTACTTAGAGAATATCTGTGGACTCTTCATGAGTTGGGGTTGGACTGAACAGAGAACAGTTTTTGTTTCTGGAACTGGCTAAAGATGACCAGAATTGGTTTTCTATGTAAAATATATTCTTTAAGCTTGATGAAAATATGCAAACTAATTGATGCTTGGTTCTGCCCCCTCGCCTCCAAAAATATCCTCTATACCGGTAGTAGGCAGGTACCACCCGCAAGAACCGCATGTGGCCCTGGACAGCTGATAATGCAGCCCTACGAGATCATAATAAAAAATACTTTAGAAAAAAGAAACTTGTTATTTGTACATTCATCTTCACTCAGTGCAGCCCAGACAAGCCAAAAGGTTGGACACGCTTGCTCTATAGGGAAATTAAGCAAGCCATGTAAACATTCTGTGTTCTGAAATACCATTTCCTACAAATGATTGAGGGCTTATTCTTAATCATTCCCCCAAGTTCAGTTAAATGGTTGGCTATGCGTTTTGTAGGCAAGAGATTTGGAACATTTCATCTATAGAAGTGGAAGGACAATAGTAGATCGCATTGTGTAGTCATGGAAAGTTTCAGCCTTGATTTCTGCTTTCCTTCTTCCACGGACCTCTGAGAAATAAATTAGACATTGTTTTTAGTGTGTTGTCCAAGCTTCCTGAAAATAATATAACTAATATAATGCAATATCAATTTTGAACATAAATATACAGTATCTTAACACGCACTAGTTTACTCCAAGCCAGCCAGAAATTATTCAGTGACTTGAAATGGGACATGAAATAATGGAAATAATACATTGCAGTGCTTCGTTTCAGCATCTATGAGAAGCTGATCCAGTTTTGTGCAATTGATGAACTTGGCACTAATTATCCAAAGGTAAGTAGATTTAAAAGACTGGATCAACCACAACTTTTTGTAGATATTTTGTTGGTTATAAAAATAATTTTTTCCCCACATAGCTTGGAGGATTATATTCTTTTCTGACTAGGGGCAGCTTCCTATTTTGTGGCATGAGGAAAAAAAAATGAGTATTGCCAAACTGGAGTACTTATGAGGAAAAGGGACTGTATTTGTATCTGATATATTGTAAACACACAAATAGGCACTATCTTCACCATTCTGCCATTATTACGAATTACTCTTCTTGTAGCTAGGAGAAAATAAATAAATAAATAAATAAATAAATAAAGCAAGCTGAAGCTTTAGAACCATTGCTTCTCAGAATTCGTGGTCCATTGTAATTCCCACTGTCACAGCACAATTTGATATATTCACTGCCTTGAGTTATAAGATAAAAAAAAACAGCACAATCTTTTATGATAGAGTGATTCTAGTTTTTATCTATTTAAAAGCATCCATAAATCCATAAGCTATTCTTAACTAGGATGTGAAGTCAGGGGGTTTCTTTTCTTTAAATATTGCATAATTTAAAATCTACATATGTAACAGGGATTTTTTTCTGTTTTTTTCTTTTAGGACATGTTTGATCCTCATGGGTGGGCTGAAGATTCATATTATGAGGCACTAGGTATTGAAGATTTTTCTTCCATGCTTTCTCTAGATTTCTAAGTTCTAGTAAAATGGAGAAAACGTGTGGTTAAAATAATGCATTTTCTTTGTATGCTCTCTGTTTTTCAAAGAGCTCAAAGGATTAGTTATGGCTTTTATTTCCCCTTTAGCTGAATTAGAGGAAACTTGCAGTATTCTGTAATCTGGAGAACAAATATTTTTAATAGATAAGGTTTGATGCTGAAAATATTGAGATACTACTTCTTTTGACTCACATATTTGAATCTGTTGGATGTATTTACTGTTATGTGGCTCTTTTTTCAGCGAAAGCACAGAAAATTGAAATGGACAAGCTAGAAAAAGCCAAGAAAGAGCGAACAAAGGTATCAGTTACATTTTGGAATGTAAAGAATTAAAGTGTTGCATTCCCCAGGTTGCACTTTGATAAATCTGCAGTTAATTAAATTAAGCAAATTAGACATTCTTTTCTTGACCAAAGATGACAGATATTTCAAGTATTCCAAAAGCATAGATAAGGATGAGAAGTAAGTATGGAGCTATATAGTCATGTTTCTATTCCCAATAGCCTGGCACTTTCCAACTTTATTTATATTTGTGTGTGTGTGTGTGTGTGTGTGTGTGTGTACAGGTAGTCCTCGACTTACAACAGTTAGTTTAGTGACCGTTTGAAGTTGCAATGGCACTAAAAAAGTGACTTACGACTGTTTTTCACACAACCATTGCAGCATCCCCAAGCTCATGTGATCAAAATTCAGATGCTTGGCAACTGACTCATATTTATGACAGTTGCAGTGTCCCGAGTCCATGTGATCACTTTGTGGCCTTCTAACAGCAAAGTCAATGGGGAAACCAGATTCACTTGAAACCATGTTACTAAATTAACTGTGGCAAGAACGGTCATAAAATGGGGCAAAACTCATTAATAGATGTCTTGCTTAAAGACAGAAATGTTGGACTCAATTGTGGTTACAAGTTGAGGATTATCTGTATGTTTGTATCTATAGCTTTATGAAACAATTCCTTGTGTTAAGGAATTGTTTACCTCAGAACCAACCTGATAATCTTCCTGTATATTTAGCTAGTAAAGGCCTGGATTTAGTGTATATTATCCAAATAGTTAACAAGATATACATGAGAGTTTCTCAGTAGCATGTTTGGACCTTGCTTCTTTTCACAGCCATTCAAATTGTTCCTTACATTGTATTGTAATTGCATAATTCTGTGATTTGCCTCCTTCCTGCAATGATCTTGGACTTGTCGAAGTATGATGAGATTGTTGGGATTTTCCCAGCCACTGATTTGCCATAGTTGATGCAGATTGTTAAGGTTATGCTTGAAGAGACATGCTTTCTAAAAGTTCTAATTTCCTTATATTTTACTGTTAAATAGTATGAAGTTCTAATTAATTAATTGTTTTAAACCCCTTTTATTCTAATTAAGAGAGCTAGTATTTAAATAAGACCAAATAAGAAAATGGAGGAGACCCCCTCTTGTCTGCTATTCATGAAGAAAAATCATTATTATTTCCTGATAAATAGCTGAGTGCTCATGCATTGAATCTCTGTGATTCTGCCAGAATTGAGAACAGGAGCAAAGATGTGTTCTTAATAATTTTTTTGGGCATGTTCTTAATTCCTTTGGATAAAAATCAGAAGCACGGAGTATAATGGCCCTTCCTTTTTTCTTTTTTTTCCCCCCTAGATTGAATTTGTAACAGGCACTAAGAAAGGGACAACAAATGCTCCTTCTACAACCACCACAACAGCTAGCACTGCGGGTGGAGGTAAGTCTGGATTTGAATTTTTGTTCTTTCCTTATTTGATGAAGCCCCGCTTTTTCATTTGTCCACCACTCTTTCAACATTGTGCATCTTGACCACTGGTCAACCAAGTGATACTGTTATGCTCAGTGTCTGGAGGTTGTTTAGGTTACATAGTCCTGTTCAAGACTAGCATTCAATGTGGGAGTCTTCCTGGACTTCACAGCCTCTGTTCAATTATCACATGACAACTGTGGACCGGAGGGTCTTCTACAGGTTCATGGCCTTCAGATTCACCTGGGATGCTGCAAGTTGTACCCTTTCCTGGACTTGAAGTCCCTTCTCGTGATCACTCAGGCCTGGCCATCTAAGAGATCGCCTCTGTCCTGTTATTTTTGCTTGCCTCATAAGATCTGACACAGTGGATGTGTTTTGTGTCCTAGCTATTAAGCACTATCATCCGAGGAGATCCAGAAGGCGCATCTTTTCTGTTGTAGTGCCTGCCTCCTGGAACCCCAGGGATTGGGCCACCCTGACCCTACAGGCCTTTATACATTTTTCAAAAACTGGGCATTGGCCCCAGGCTGCGGGATATGTTGGTGATGTGCCCATTTGATATGTATTGTTGCTTTGGGTTCTGATGCATGTTTCCCCCTCTTAATTTTCTTTATGGGTTTTTGCTGTTTTTAAAAGTCGGCTTTGAGTTGGGCAGTCTTATAAATCTAAACAAATAAATAAATAAGGTTTCCATTGATAGAGTATCCATCAAAGTTTATAGCAATCATTTGTTAGTCTCAAATGTGACGATAATGTCGTCGAATTGGAAAACTCATTTGAGATTAATGATTCCCCCAACAGCATTTTGAAGTGGGATGGGATAACTTTGAAAGCATTTTACTTTGGAGGGAAAGTAAATTTTTGATAAGGAGAATTTTGTCTAACCAAGCCTGTTGAAATTCATGCTTTCTTTCAATACACAGATGCACAGAAGAGGAAAAGCAAATGGGATTCTGCCATTCCTGTGACAACAATAGCTCAGCCCACCATTCTCACAACCACTGCAACATTGCCGGCTGTTGTAACTGTAACCACCAGTGCAAGTGGCTCCAAAACAACAGTAATTTCAGCTGTTGGCACCATAGTGAAAAAGGCAAAACAGTGACAAGCGCAGTAAAGAAACTGATTGAGTGACTGAAGCTTTTTTTTTTCAGATTTGACTGACACCAAAATCACTGTCTTTGAAATACAGCGGGACACTCTTTTCCTGATGTGGAAATGAAAGACTGTTTGAAAATAGGAAAAAGACGAGTGGACCGTCCTATGTATAATGGAATTTTTCTGTGGGAAAAAAAGCTCTTAAGCTTTGCTATGACTGCTTCCTACAGTACTGTGTGCAATGCAGTGTCGCCGTGTCAATGTTATACTTCATTGAAAACTATATTACAATTGTCACTACCTTAGGATCTTCATGGAGTGTGAAGCTCTTTAAGAAGCTTTTAGAAGAAAAACTGTACTGAGTTGGACCATTTAGTAACATTTTTTTTTTCTGTTTGCCTCCCAAGATTCAATACTCCCGTCAAAAATTTAAGAAGAAAAAGAGTATGTGACAATTCAATTTCATGGAGGTCATCATATGGACTAAAATGAGTTATTCCCATGCAATCCATTTAGATTAAATGTCACAAATCAGGACCTGGAACATTTTGAAAATTGAGACTTCATATTAGTAGCCCTTCCTGTCTTTGGGGGATCTTTGTGCAGATCTGAACACAACTGATAGGAAGGTTTATGTGAACAAGAAATCAGATTGAAACTCTGTATGGTGACATTTTTGTTAGAGTTCTACATAAACATTTTAGATGTCTTTTGTGTATGTGTGATAGTAACGAAGGTTTCAAATAGAGATGTTTATAACTTACTGATTTCAGAACAGAATTTTCCAGAGACTTCCAGAACATTCTGTTCTCTCTCTGGACAATGCTGACCCTCCTTACAAACCATGCCATTTCAGGGGCAGTTAGGCAGTTTCAGAAGTAAATCCTCTGAACCACTACCTATGTTCCCTACTTTCAAACTACATAATTGTACAATAATGCCATTTTCACCACTGTAATTACAAAAATGCTATCATTTTAAATTTGTATAAGCTTTCTTACTGGTTTGACTTAAATGTTGGAATATAAAAACAACTTTTGAAAATGCGTCTCATTTTGATTGCTGTCATTTGTTTTACATTGTAGCTGTCAGATATACAGTATATTAGACTTCAGAGCACCCAGTGAATGTTCAATTTGGTTGGACTTGAATTGGGAAGGGGGAGCAGCACAGATGAAAGTGTTCAGCCAGGTTTTCTTCATTCCAACAAGAATAGACTCAATGCTATAAATTTAAAATACTTATAGGAGAATAAAGGGACTCCTTTAGTCCAACCATCTGTTTTTTCTTCAACCATCTGGGTCTCCTTGAAATCCTTCATGCAAGCTGCATGTGGATAGTACCTTTCAAGTTCCTTAGCAACTACAGGTAGTCCTCGACTTACAACAATTCATTTAGTGACCGTTTGGAGTTACAGCAGCACTGAAAATAGTGACTTATGGCCATTTTTCACACTTACGACCATTGCAGCATCCCAATGGTCACGTGATTTACATTCAGATGCTTGACAACTGACTCATATTTATGGCAGTAGCAGTGTTCAGGAGTCATTTTGCGACCTTCTGACAAGCAAAGTCAATGGAGAACCCAGATTCACTTAACAACCATGTTACTAATTTAACAACTGCAATGATTCACTTAACAAATGTGGCAAGAAAAGTTGTAAAATTGGACAAATTTTTCACTTAACATAAATTTTGGGCTCAATTGTGGTCGTAAGGTGAGGACTACCTGTATTATTAGTTTGTGATAATTAGTAGAACTTAGAGAGTGCATCCTTGACATTATAACGAATAGCTGTTGTTAGCATAATCCTTTTCTAATTCCCTTCTGGAACATTTGACATTGGAGGCCCTCGCTGTATCTTGAGACAGTATATTTATTTGCACAAGGTTTCTTTCTATTTTCCATTATTTATGGTGGATGATCCTGGGGTTTACATTTAAAGAGAAAGAAGAAATCCTATCTCAGTGATGGCGAACCTTTTTTTGCTCGGGTGCCAAAAGGGTGGGCGCGCGATAGCGCACGCGTGCCCACACCCATAATGCAATGCCCTCCCCCTGCGCACGCGCGCACAACAACCCTCCCCCGTGCTGCCCCCCTCTGCGTATGTGTGCAGGCCTCACTGAAGCCTCCTGACTTCCGGTAGGCCCGTTGGGCCATTTTTCGCCCTCCCCGGGCTTCAGGAAAGCCTCCAGAGCATGTGGATGGCGAAAAATGGGCCAAACGGGCCTACCGGAAGTTCAGAAATGAACTTCCGGTAGGCCCGTTGGGCCGTTTTTCGCCCTCCCCAGGCTTCAGGAGGCTTTCCTGAAGCCTGGGGAGGGTGAAAATGGTCTCTCCACGCCTACCGGAAGTCCGGACGCCCTCTAGAAGGCCGAAAATCAGCTGGCCAGCGTGCACATGCGTGCTGGAGCTGACATAGGGCAACACCTCACATGCCCTCAGATATGGCTCCGCGTGCCCTCAGATATGGCTACGCGTGCCACCTGTGGCACGCGTGCCATAGGTTCGCCATCATGATCCTATCTGTTCAATTTGATTGAAGCTATTTCCATTTATACAATACTGGACAATGTAAGTAGTTGGGTCATTGTTCAGAGATACTAGATTCCTCACAAGATTCCTCAATGCCTTCAACAATGGCACAGCGTTCAATGTGCTGGGAATTAAAAAAATTCAGGGAAATATTCAGAGATATATCTACCTTGAAAGTAGCTCATGTTGAACTGTATAGTGCAGTCAGACCTCAGCACTTGACCACAGGAAATATTTTACGACATTTTGTCTTATTCTATAACATGCTTTGCGATAATTTTTAAGTCACAAAATGTTTTGTAAAATTTGCCAAATTTCAATTCCATGGGTCTCATGATTTTGGATGCATTCTGCAAGTCAGCTCATTTGAGGCACCTTGGTTGAAAACGTTTTGCCCTATGATGCATCATTTCACCCAGTTAAAGATTACAGATACAAGAGTTTTAGCAGTATATCGATAAATGCTTTTGGCCGTGGCTGTGCTCAGGTAAAAACTGTAGGGTCAAAAACTCTGTTTCTGCTTTAGCAATAGCAATAGCAATAGCACTTAGACTTATATACCGCTTTACAGTGCTTTACAGCACTCTCTAAGCGGTTCACAGAGTCAGCATATTGCCCCCAACAATCTGGGTCCTCATTTTACCCACCTCAGAAGGATGGAAGGCTGAGTCAACCTTGAGCCGGTGAGATTTGAACCGCTGAACTGCTAAACAGTCAGCTGAAGTAGCCTGCAGTACTGCACTCTAACCACTGCGCCACCTCGGCTCTTCATATTTACTTTCCAGTAATTATGCCCGGATAGGCTTTAATCTGAGGTTACCTAGAGTGCTTTTTAAATTTAGCATTACCTTAGTCAGTCCCAGTTTTCAAATTTTAATTCTTTTCACCATCCCCGTTTTTTACTTTTTCTGTGAGAATTTATCTGTTTGCTCCATAAGCTTGCACACAATTAGCTCAGACTTCTAGCAAAAAGCTATTTATCCTTTCCCTGGCAGCCTGCAATGAGGGGGAAGAGGAAGGGCATAAAAGTGTCAAGAAAAATGAATGGGGTGTCAAGAGGAGGAAAAAAAAGTGGCTTTCTTCAGATGCACCCACTACTGAAATACATTGAAATTGTAAGTATCCAAAAGAAACATTGAAATAATGTGTGTCTTACATATTACCGCCACTGGAGAAGAAAAATGCCTCTCCTAACTGGAATGATACATGCTGGAACTTGATTAAACCTAGCACTTTTTTTTTTTAAAGAGTATATAAGTTACCTCAGCAATTCAGGATGAACTGTCCGTGTTTTTATGAGGGTACAAAGAAGAGTAAGTACATATAGCCTCAGCTGCAATAACTACCATCCTATTTCTGTCCGGGTATAGTTCAAGGTTAATGAAAAAAATGCAGATTTTGCACAACTCTGCAAGTTTTCCCCTATTCTCTTGTCTCCACTGACATCAATATAATGTTCTTAGAGATTAAATCAAAAAGTTACTGAGGGAGGGCCTCCTCATCCATGAACTTGTTTTTATGCACTGATTGCCCTGGTCATCCCTCAGTGTCCAACCCTGCAAACATTTCAAAAGCTTTTGCACGTTCCTTCCTCTGCCAATTTTAAACCACTCCTTTGTATAAAGTTAACTACAGGTTGGTCTGGAATAGATTTATTTTGCTGAGAGAGAGAGATTCCGCATTTCTTCATATAAAGAACTCAACTGAAACTTATGTAAAAATTACGGTAATACCCGTGGGTATAGCACTCCCATTTGTATCAGAGCAAAATTCAGAACAACATGAAGGTGCATAGTTTTAACCAGTGGAAAAAGCTCATAGAGGCTTTCTCTGGGATATTCCCCACCTAGAGTGCTTCTGTTTGAGAGAGAGTATTGTCTCCTATTCTCTATTGACTCACATAACTTGTTTCAGCTGTTTGGATTTCCTGAAGAAGTATTAGGGCCAGACCAAATCATTTTTAAAATACTCCAATCCATTTTTGTCATAGTCTATAGTGGTCTAAAACAGAGTTCTACAAGCTTGGCAACTTTAAGACTTAGAACATAGAATAATAGAGTTGGAAAGGACCTCGGAGATCTTCTAGTCAAGCCATTCCATTGGCTAATTGCTCTCATCATTAGGAAGTTACTCCTTACCATATTTCCTTGAAAATAAGACCTCCCCAAAAATAAGACCTAGTGAAGGGGTGGGCGTGGCCAGCACAGGAGGCAGCCCTTCCCTTCCCTGGTCAGCTAATGGCAGCTGGGCCCCTTAGTCGCGACGCGCGGATCAGCTGAGCTGATCTGGAGCTGCCTCTCGTTCTATCTCTCTGGGTACCTGGAGGTGTTTCTTGCATACTCTTGCCAGCCCCAGCCCTGCCGTGGCACCAGGCAACCTTGCAGCCGAGGGCCCCTTGTCGAGTCCCGATCCGGGGCTCACCATACCTGGGGGTGGGGGTGGGGCACAGAGATGCAACCATCGGAGCTGGCGAGTCCAACGATGAGCAAGGTGGCGGCGGGACACGTCAGGACAGCACCGGCCAGCCGCTCGTCAGCAGGCCGCTCTCCTAGCCGGGTCTGGCCATAAGCAGCACCAGCAGGCAACGAGGTGCGCGGCCGGTATGAAGAACAGGGAGTCGACGGCGTCTACAGGACTTCCGGCGGCAGCACAACACAGCCGTTTGTCAGCTGTTCACCTCTGCGGCCGTGCATGCGCTTCCAGCCATGCTTTCCAGGACTCTGCACCATGTCATCGGCCTGGCCACGCTGCTGTGACCGGATGTCCCGTCGCCATTGCCTTGCGGCTGTGCCGGTATGAAGCTCGCGGCAATGCTGCCGTTCGTGCAATGGCACAACAAGCCTTACAGAATCCTGCTCCAAGCAGCGGCGGCGGCGGCAGCGGGACAAGTCTCACAAAGACTCATTTCTTGCGGAGTTTGGGGGAGACAAAGAAAGACTTCTGCTTCTGCTGCTTTCCTTGTGTGCAGCCAAAAGCAGAAGCAGAATCCTGCTCCAAGAGGTGGCGGCGGGACACGTCAGGACAGCACCGTCAGGACAGCACTGGCCACACCACACTCCTGGCTGGGTCTGGCCGCGAGCAGCACCAGCAGGCAACGGCGATGGGACATCCGGTCGCAGCGGCGTGGCCGAGCCAACGGCATGGTGCAGAGTCCTGGGAAGCATGGCTGGAAGCGCGTGCATGGCCACAGGGGCGAACAGCTGACAAGCGGCTTTGTTGCGCTGCTGCCGGAAGTCCCATCGCCGCCATCGCCACCCTGTTCTTTGCACCAGCCACGCACCTCATTGCCTGCTGGTCCCGCTCCCGGCCAGACCCGGCCAGGAGAGCGGCTTGCTGACGAGCAGCTGGCCAGCGCTGTCCTGATGTGTCCCGCCACCGCCGCAGCCTCACTTGTCGTCAGACTCACCAGCTCCGATGGTTGCAGCTCCGTGCCCTGCCCCCCCCAGGTATGGCGAGCCCCGGATCGGGACTCAACAAGGGGCCCTCGGCTCCGAGGTTGCTTGGTGCCACGGCAGGGCTGGGGCTGGCAAGAATGTGCAAAAAACACCTCCAGGCGCCCAAAGAGATAGAACAAGAGGCAGCTCCCAATCAGTTCAGCTGATCCGTGGGCTGCGGTTAAGGGGCCCAGCAGCCATGAGGTGATCACGCTCGCCACCTCCTGCATCTCAAAAAAAAAGACCTCTCCGAAAATAAGGCCAAGCGCTTATTTTGGGGGTCAAAAGAAAATAAGACCGGGTCTTATTTTCGGGAAAACACAGTAGTTGTAGCTTGCTTTTTTCCTTGGTTTCCAACCATTGTTTCTTATCTTGCCGTTTGGTGCTTTGGAAAATAGTTTAACCCCCTCATATTTGTAGGAGCCCCTCAAATATTGGAACAGTACTATCATGCCACCCCTAGTCCTTCTTTTCATTAGATTAGACATACACAATTCCTGTAGCTGTTTTTAGTACATTTCAGCCTCCAGCCCCCTAATCATTTTTGTTGCTCTTCTCTGCACTAAGTCTCAACATCTTTGTATTGTGGTGACCAGAACTTGATGCAATATTCCAAGTGTGGTCTTACTAAGGCTTTGTAAAGCGGTACTAGAACTTTGAGGTGATCTTGATTCTATCCCTCTATTAATGCATCTTAGGATTGCATTGGGTTTTTTTTGGTTGCTGCAGCACACTGTTGGCTCACATTTAAGTGATTGTCCACTAGGACGCCACTTGCGGACTTCATCTCCCATACTGGCTGGGGAATTTGGGGAGTTGAAGTCCACAAGACTTAAAATTGCCAAGTTTGGAGACCCTGGTCTAAAATCTCAGAACTGCACTGTTTTGTTTGACCTGAGATAGACTATAAACAAAATGTTTTGGAGCTGTCTTTTTGTGAACACTGCCTAAAGCAACCTTCTACCACTTTCGGCCGTTGCATTTCAATTATTTTATGATTATGACTCTCAGAATCCCTAACCAGCAAGGCTATCCGTAACATAATAGTCCAGGGAAAGTGACTGAAAGTGAGAAGTATTTTCTTGGAGGACAAAACCGCCTTTTCAGTATATCTTACTGTAGTAATTGATGGGTTGTCTTTTTGCGATAACTCATCTTCCTCATCAAATTTGACACTATAGAAATTTCTACTACAAATCACCCTTTTTATGTATAAGGATAGTATGTTTTTCTGGTTGCTGCTGCCTACTTTGTTCTCATCTCTAGACTGTAAACCCTTTCAGGCAGGGCCTATGACCACTTCTTGGTGGAGGGTCACTGACAAGTCACTATGATTACATTTGGATGACACATTAACGATACAGTCTGTGATTAGATGTGAATGTGCCTGATCAAGCCATCTGGCTACCTGTGTCCTACCACCTTTGAGGTTATGCAACTCAGCATTATCTGCTGCTGGCTTACTGAAGAATTACCGGGTACTTTGCTTTCAACCCTTGCAAACTATGGAAGGAACTTAAAATGATAGGTTATGCTAGCATCACACTGACGTTACCATTAGAGGAAAAAAAAACCCAAAGCGCTCAAACAAGAGCAATTAAGACATCAACTCATTTTGCCTTAGCCACTCGTCATAAAAACTTAAAAACCCGACCATTAAGAACAAGAAAATTAATAACTTTCAAAATGTTTAAAGGATCTAAAAGAAAATAAGCATAGAGGTAAATTACCTTTTAGGAAAGAATTCCATAAATACGGTTCCACCTTAAGTTCCTGTCCATGCCTGCCTGCTTGGCTATCAAGGACAGCAGGTTTATGAACAGCAGCCCTTCTGCAGCTCTACAAACAACATGGCCAGATGAATAATTGCTATTTATCAAACGAATGTTAAGCTGGTGTGAGTGTTTTGTTTTTTTAAATTCCCCCCTACCCAAAGTGTTTTCTACTGCCTCAGCTTCTCTTGTTTTTTCTTTCAGAGCAGGAGGGCATACTTCTAGATCAGGGGTGGGTTCCAACTTACCTCGCTGCTGGTTCGCTCCCTCCTGCGCCGTGTGGGCGCGCCTCGTGGGCACACACGCACTTTGCATACGTGCGCATGCGCATGTGCAGTAACAAAAAATCCGAAAAAAGAAAAACAGCCGAAAAAAAGATGGCGACTGCATGCACAGTGCCGGAAGTCGGCTTCTGCACATGCTCAGAAGGAAAAAAAAAATGCAAAATTTTTTTTTAAAAAAAATAAAAAAAAATTAAAAAAAATAAAAAAAGATGGCGGCCCCCACGGACCGGCGCCGACCGATCCGGTTCGGTGATGTCATTGTGATGTCACCAGCAGGCCACTACCGGTTCGGGAGAACTGGTCCAAACCAGGAGGAACCCACCCCTGTTCTAGATAAAGCACTGAATTAAATTTGCAAAAAATTGAATTTGTGAAAAGCTCTTGAGTTGCGAGGATTTTGAGACATTTCAGCTGAGCTGAAGTTAGTGCATCAGTGCTTAACTCCTGAAATCAAATGATAACATTTAAGCATGTTAAAAGCATCCCCAGAAAAGCATCCCCAGGAAAGCATCCCCTTTTCCACTACAAAAGTTCAGGGAGCTTCACATAGCGCTTCTCAGCAACTCTTTTAAAATAGCTGCTTCTATACTCCATAGTTGTAGTGTGACTCCCAGAAAAAAAAAATTGTTTGCTCTAATGCAGTGACCCCCAACCTTTCCAGCTTGGCAGCCCGGCCCAGAGTGGGAGGGGGGCATGTGAGTGGCAGGCACACGCGTACTCACAGCTCCATTTGTGCGAGCGGCACATGCGTGCGCCCTCCACTCGTGTGAATGGAGCTTCGTGCACAAGCAGAGAGTATTTGTGCTCAAGTGCAAAGCTCTACTTGTGCGAGTGTAGGGCACTTGAGTGAACGGTGCTTGTGCATGCACGCGAGCGGAGGGCACTCATATGCAAAGTTCCATTTGCACGAATGGACCTCCGCACGCAAGCGCACGCACCCTCCACTCACAGGAATAGACCTTTGCGCGTGAGCGCAAGCACCCTCCACTCACACAAGTGGAGCTTCATACATGCGCACTTGCCTATTTCTCCTGCGGCCCAGTTTCAAACAGACTACGGTCCGGTAGTGGGCTGCGGCATGGGGGTTGGGGACCCCTGCTCTAATGAGTTGCCAACAAGAACTACATAAGTCTCCTTCGGATCCAAAAGTCCGCACAGTTTTGATATTTTTGTAAAAAAAAAAGTTCCATTTCTCTTTCATTATGTGGGATCAGTCCCTGACTTCAGATTGATTAAGCTTAAAACAGTACAGGTAGTCCTTGACTTACAGCAGTTCGTTTAGTGACTATTCAAAGTTACAACGGCACTGAAAAAAGTGACATGACAGCTTTTTACACTTATGACCATTGCGGCATCCCCATGATCACATAATCAAAATTCAGATGCTTGGCAACTGGTTCATATTTATCATGGTTGCAGTGTCCCTGGGTCATATGATCATTTTTTGAGATCTTCTGACAAGCAAAGTCAATGGGGAAGCCAGATTCACTTAACCACTGTGTTACTAATTTAACTGTGGCTAGAAATGGGGCAAAATTCACTTAACAACTGTCTCACTTAACAACATAAATTTTGGGCTCAATTGTGGTGGCCAGTCAAGGACTACTTGTATTGTACAAATATAATTCTACTTCCACAGCTTGCAGACTGTTACTTTGTTAAGCCGGCTCATGAAAATAATGCCTGAAATTGATGCAAGAATGGGTGTCCTTGCTTTGTGTGTGATGAAGTGCCTTAATCAAGAGCTGAAACTATCCAGTGCAACAAAATCCTTTCTGATTCACAAGCTCTGAAAAAGAAAGTCCTTTTTCTCCCTCCTTTCTTTTTCTACGGAGAGAAATGGCCACCAATCTATTTGGCTCCCTAACTTGGAGCCAACTGACATTAAGGAGCCCTGATCTAAACTCATAGCATGAAATTGCGCGGAAGAGGCCATTTAAAATCAGGCTTCTCCAATCTGCAGCCATGGGCTGCATGCAGTCCTCTGAATCCTTTTCTGCAGCCTGCAGCAACAGCTTTTGCAAGCGCTGAAGACACCACCTAACAAGATCAAAGCCCTGAGTGCTGCCCCAACATGCAGACTTGGTCACCAGAAACACTCAGAGCAGCCTCACCACTTTCCTCAACTAAGCCAAGCAGACTTCCTGAAGCAGTTTGGACTTATTAGCCAAGCCATGAACTTGGTGCCCCAATTTCTCCCCCGCCCAGCAGTGCTAGCACTTCTGCCCCCTCTCATACTCTGGTGGGCCCTGATTTGGAGACAGGGCTGAAGGCTCTCTAAATGTCTGAATGAGCAGCAGAGAGGATTACTTGACCAGGAAAGATGGGCTAGAACAGCGGTTCTCAACCTTTGGGTCGTGACCCCTTTGGGGGTCGAATGACCCTTTCACAGGGGTCACCTAAGACCATCAGAAAACACATTTCCGATGGTCTTAGGAACCGAGACACCGCTCCTCTATCCGTCCACATACGAGTACCCGGGGACGGTGCGACGCACGGGCGGCCCTCGAATGCGCAGGCGCTGACAGAAGGGCCGTGCGTGCTAGCCCGCCATCTTGGTGCCACGCCCCCTTTGTCACCTCATCGCTTCTCGCCTGGCAATGTGCACGCACGGGGAGGGGGCAGGGCGGGGGTCTTAGGAAGGTTGAGAGCCACTGGGCTAGAATGTGGCTCTGGAGTTGTCTTCTACCAGGACAAGATCAGGAAAGACAGCAAGTATACAAGCAAGCAAGATCTTTTTGCTAGGGGCAGGCAGGCAGGCAGGCAGGCTGGCAGGCAAGGAAGAAAGAAAAGGAGGGAGGGAGGGAGGG
>QLTV01003460.1:1159750-1171988 GCA_003457575.1 Thermophis baileyi
AGGAAGGAAGGAAGGAAGGAAGGAAGGAAGGAAGGAAGGAAGGAAGGAAGGAAGGAAGGAAGGAAGTGCTTCAGAAGGGGGAGAAGGGGGAGGAAGCAAACCTGAGATGAGTTTCCTGGATTATAACATCATAGAAAACTATTATATATCTTGGAAATTATATATCATAGAAAAATATTATATATCATAGAAAAATATACATCTTGGAAAAATGTTATATATCAGCTTAATAATAATATTAAATATGAGTCTTCTGACTAATGCAAAATCTGCCAGCTAAGTGACCAAAATGAAATACTGTAGATCTGTTTATTCAGTTTCTTAGTCAGGTGTTTAAATTGATTAAATGTATAATTAATGACCTTCAGTGCTGTGATGATCTTCATTTTCTTAATTTTTGACTCAGTAGAGACTTTTGAATAGATTGACATCCACGGAGATTGGTTGTCCTGAAATCAGAGGGTTACCAATTTTCTTTCCCTCTTTGAGTTCAACACAGCTGGAAATAGGATTTCGAAATAAAAATTAGCAAAAGCATCCAGTTCTCTTCTTTTCCCTTCCAGCACTCTTTTTTTCTACTGAAGATTTCAATCTCTATGGTTCCTTTAGGTAAGTCATGGGGAAGAACTACATATAATTAACGTTACTTTGAACTTTAATGGCTGTCCCATTAGGGTAGGGATTGTGAGCAATGGTGACTAACTTTTATGTAAGATAGTGGATGTGCAGAGACTTATCTACAGCACAGTCATTTCAGATTTGTGAGTTTGGTGGAAATATATGCTATGAATGAGTTCCTACCGATGGCACAATGTTGCCACACAAAGAAAAACCCCTCCACCAACGAAATGACAGGGTAGAAGGAAACCCTTTGCTATCTTTCTTGTTTGTTTTGTTTTTGTCAACTGCTTTAGATCTTGTGATTTTAGAGGGTGTGGTAGAAGAAGGGGGTGCTTGTCCTACATTCAACCACACGGAGAGACTTGGGATTCCCAACTTTGAACAGAGGTGGCTTTGGAGGAGATTAGGGAAAGGGAAAGGAATCTGTCATCTTAAGATTCCCAGAACTCGGTCTTACAAGGCTAGAACTGTATCCAAGAGAACCAGCCATCAATTGCCTAAACAGGACTATTCTTTAGTGATCAGCAAGTTAGTCACATGAAGTCTGCAAACTCGGGGAAACTGGATGGATCATAGTTTTGGTCCAAGAATACTGTAGACTGAATCAAGAGACTGCATCCATCTGCTGTCCTTTCACCCATTAGAAGATGTACAAAAAAGAGGATGCCTAAGCCATCAAGCTTTTCTCCAGCTGTGGAGGAAGCAGAACATTGGAGATTGTTGATTCTGCTGCAGCTTTGGTGACCTTTTCTTGGAGGGTGGTCCTTGGACATAAATAGCGGGGGGGGGAACCCATCTTTCTTCGGTAGCACTGGGAGCTCGGAGGTAAAGATCCAGAGAGAGAGAGAGAAAAAATGAATTGGAAAATGAACTTTGAAAGCCACCCTGCGATCTTTCTTGGCAACAGAATGCCAATGAAATATTAAGGAACTAGAAGAATTTGTCCTGGGGCACCTTAAAAGCAAAGAGATTTGTTTTCATATCCTTGCTGTCGAGCAAACCTTTCTGTTGCACAAGTAGAGTTGGGCTGGGCTATGTCTCGGTGCTTAGCATCCACCCTTTTCCTGTGGGTGGGAACCTAAAAAAAAAAAAAAGTACTGGGAAGAAATGGAGAAGAGATTTGGCTACCCGGGCAGTTCTTGCCCATGCAGGTGTGCATAATGCGCAGGAATGCCAGACAGACCTGAGTCACAGGTAACCTCCCCTGCATACATACAACACGCCTAATCACACCTGAGATAAAGAGAAAACTGCTTCTTTCCGACTTTACTTGCCTAACAGCTATAGGTTCCGCTACTAGGAACTTCTCCATTTACCCTGGAGAAAAGAAAAACAAGCCAGAGGGAGTTCTTTAAAAAAAAAAAAACGCAAGAACAGCAGCAAAAAGGTGGAGAGAGTGAAAAGGTGTGAGACAACCCTGGATCAGAAGCAATCAGGAGACCTGAAGAGGTGGGTTGAATTGATGAGCTCTTCTTTCCTTCCTTCCTTCCTTCCTTCCTTCCTTCCTTCCTTCCTTCCTTCCTTCCTTCCTTCCTTCCTTCCTTCCTTCCTTCCTTCCTTCCTTCTTTCCTATTTCAACTTTGTGTCTGAAATAAAACTGGAGTATGCAAAAGGGGGAGGAGAGGAAGAGCAAGGGGGAGTCAGGATAAGCCAACCTTACATTTGGAAATGACAATGCAGCAGTGAAAAAAGTCTCTCTCTCTCTCTGTCTCTTCCCCCAATACACACACACATGCACACAGCATGCGCTCACATGCACACACACACACACACACACACACACACACACACACACACACACACACACACACACATCCCTTGCCACTGGAGGAAGTTGTTGGTTTGATGTGTGGATGGCTGTTCTTTGGATTGTTGCACAGGATCTGGACTTTGAAATGGACTCAGCATGAATGAGGTTTGTGGCACAAATTTTTTGTTCTTGGTCCCTGCATTTATTTTTGATTATTTGTTTATTTATGTTACTTGTTTAAAGAGACAACTAAGTAATGATTAATCAGAGAGAAAAGTGAAAAGAAACACAGGGCTCCTTGCACAGGTAAGCAAGCAGGCAAAACGTGTGAGGGAGTCTTGTGTTCTTTTCTACTTTAAAGTTAGACCGTAAGTTGTGTTCCCTCTTCTTTGCATGGTTGGAACTTGGCACAAGTTCTTGATCAGCCAGTTTGATGCAGAAGAACAGAGCATTCCACCCCCCTTTGCTCTCTTGCTGGAGACTCCTTTTTATCTGAATTAACCAAGCTATTCATATAATTCCTTTGCACCCACATACCCATGCAGTTTCTCTTTCTCTCTGTGTACATTCGCAGGGTACATTAGGAAATTACAGGGAAGATGGCTATCAACAATAACGTGTTCTTCTCAAACAGAGGAAGGTGAACTTTTCCTGAGTGAGAACGCTGACATTTCCCTCCCACAATATCCCTGTGTTGTTAACAACTTCATAACAGGCAGACATTGGGCAGTAAACTTGATCTTGGCATGGCAGCATAGTGAAGAACCGTTTTCCTTTAACTAATTAATTTCAACCTGTCCTGCCTTTTGTAAATTTGTTAAAAGTGGAGAAGAATGGGGGAGAGAGAGGGAGGATTTTAGTAACTCTCCTAGCAGTTAGAAGACAGAGACTGGATATTTTTTTAATGTGTTATCAATGTTTAGGGCTCTAAGCACGGATTCACGTACCATTTTTATTTCTCTTAAGCCCTGTTCTGACTTGATTGTTGTTTAATTGAGAAAATACATAATCTGTATAATTGAAAATAATGTACTTGTCCTGATTTCAGATGTTAATACGTTTAGGAAAGGCGTGAGAATGAGGAAACTAGGTAGATTAACAATGTGCATGAGATTTAAGATAAATTGGATGGATTGTTTGAATGGGAGAAATAGTTTAAAATAGGTAAAGCAGCAGATCTGGAAGAAGGACAGATAAAAGTGAGGTTATAGGATGGTGGACAGATATGATGTTGGTCTGCATACAAGGAAGTCACTAAAGATCAGCTTCAAAACCTCTAGTCAGTTCTAGAGCTCAAGTATGATATGGGTCCTTGAGAATTAAAAAGTGAAGTTAAGAACATGTGCATAGTATATTTCTCTTTACCACTAAGCTCACTTTCAGGTTAGAGAGACATTTTGGATTTTAGCTGAGGAAGGATTCAGCTAGCTCTAAATATTTGTTCTTGTTTGCAGTATTAGATGTCATTATTTCTCTAATGGAAAGACTATCAATGTGTTGTCTACAATGCCAATTGATTATATCTCTATAATAGCACTTAGACTTATATACCGCTTCATAGTGCTTTACAGCCCTCTCTAAGTGGTTTACAGAGTTAGCATATTGCCCCCAACAATCTGGGTCCTCATTTTACAACATTTTATAAATTGTTGGAAAAACAGTAGCCACAGCAATCACATTTTGGATCTCCAAGAAGTGTTCCTGGGTTCTCCCCCATATAAAAGTTGTCAAAATGTCATAAATTTGGGCAATTTGGGATGGAGGGAATATCCCAGCCACAGAAAGACAAGACCCAACTAGATTGCTGACTTCTTTACAGTTTAGCAATACAAGACAAATCAATATGATGTTTCTGATAAAGAAAAGAGCAGTTTGGTTTTTACTGTGTATAGTTAGGGCATAGCATCTTTTCTTTTTACAACAGCCATACTTAAAATATTATCTGTGATGTGGCATCTGTGACAACAGAGTAATGCAACAAAAGAAACAAGAGTTGCCTCGTGTTTCTAATTGATACCTGCTTTGTATGCAAACTTGAGTCCTAGCATTTCCCTCTGTCCATTAAATACTAGATCAAGCTGAAATGCAGTCATAACAAAATCTGCAAAAAATTGTTTTAGAAAATATGTAATTTTTGGCTTTATTAATGATGAGAAGCCTGGTCATGGAAGCCTATTCATTAGCTAGAAGGAAGGAAAATGAGAATAGTCAAATGGAAAGACTGTTTGGGGGAACTGTGCTTTTATTGCTTTGTAGACAATAGAGATATCTCTCTCTATCAGTGTTTCACGTTGCATAGACTAATTTATGTTTGTTTTCAATATATTCTTCTGTGTGGGATCCTTGGTGCTCTCTGAGCTTGGTTGTTGTTGTTCTATCAATATTCTTCCACTTATTTTGGCCATGTATGGTACTAGCGTGCCCATTCATGCCTCAAACTCAGTGGAATTTGTAATTTATCAAAAGTGGTTATCTAAGTGAAGTAATATTCTGAAAGAGTGGCAGTGGGAATTTGATGACAGGAGATCTGGAACAGCTCAAAATAATACATTTGGGATCTAATTATTATTATTTTTTGCGTATGCTTTGCATAAAGGAATGGGGGAAGGAAATTTATCACAAGTACGTGTATAAGGCTGTCTTCCCTAATATCACCCAATTCATGCTATAAAAGCATCTGGAAGATGCTTATATTTGTAGTCCCTTTACTAGATTTCTTTTTCAGTGCAGTGACCGTGAGCAGGGCCTTCCTGGTGGCAGCCCCATGCTGTCTTCAGGTTGACAAACTGAGGACAGGCCTATTCACCCAGACTATTCAAGGTTATCTGCCTTTTAGATCACTTATCAGATTACCCATCTTTCCTATGTATTTATCATTTATATATGTATTGTTTCTAACCATTGTTGGTTTCCTGGTAGTTTTAAGAGTTGGCGTTGTTTCTATTTTTATAAATATAATTTGATGGATTGATGTTGCTTTCAGTATTAAAACGTTCTGTTTTGGTCTCCTCATGGTTACTAGTAGAGAATTGCATGCTTCATAGTCCACTGCCTTGGGTGCTTCAGTTATATGCTGTCCAGGGTCATCTTCTGATGCAGTAAAGCCATTGTAATTGTAGAAGAACATTTATACAGATTCTTGCATAGTGTCTCTTTCTGGAAATAATTTCCTTGGGGATTGATTGATTGATTGATTGATTGATTGATTGATTTTATATGGCCACCCATCTGGGCGGCATACACATTTCCATTCTTTTGCCAAACAAACAACTGAAGTGTAGCTTGTCACTCCACATGTGTCCTGAAATCATAGCATAGGCATATGCACACTTATAGAAACTCACAATTCCTTTTGTGTTCCAAAATCAGATTTTATTTTTTAAGATGGTACAATGCTAGGTTGCATCCTGGGCTTTTGGCTCTCTTTGTCTCTGTCCCTTCTTCTGTTTTTCTGCCATTTGTAATATTGTCTCTATGTACATCGGAAACCTCCATTTGTACCTTTCAAGTGGATTATCTCTTCTTTTTCAATTTTCTCTTTTTAGCTGCAAAATCTTCTCTAGGTCATTATAACTTTTTTTCCTTCTCTCTTTCTCGATCCCTCCCTCCCTCTGCTGTACAGTACTTTCTCCTTTGAGGTGACTGTCCTACTGCCCTCTGTTTCAAAAGCTGGTCTTTTCCCTTACATTTTCCATCTGGCAAAGCTTTTGATGCAAGAGTTGAAATGGCTTCAAATGTTGCCATTGGTGTGGCACCATCTTCTTGTGCCCCCCCCCCTTTTTTTTGCTCCTCTCAAAGGGAATGGTTCCATGTCTTTCTACATACTGGATAGTGAAGTTGATTGGATTTAAGCAGAAGCTTTAAGAAAGTAACAAAATAGGTAGGAGGTATCTTGCCCCATGCCTGAAAATAGCCCAGCCTTTGGCAAGTTATGTGGTGGATAAATGTTGAACTATATTCAATTCAACTCCCTGTCTTCTCATGAACTTACTTTCATTGTTTGTTCCTAACAGTGACATATGATAGAAATGAAGCATGCACGAAAATAAAGGAAATGCTTAGCAAATGGTTTAACACTGGAATAAATGCATGATATCCCCTTGTTTGTTTAATTTATTTATGGGTAGACACAAAAGGTATGGTGTAGAGTTATTAGAGGTATGATGACTGGGGACATGAAAGTGTATACACTTTTAGGATGCAGACGGTGCCACCTTGTTGGCTGAGAACCCAAAAGATTTGCAGCAAATGTTAAATGAAAGGAGGTGATCAATTCTGTAATATAGTTCTGAAAATTTATGTAGTAAAGATCAAGGTAGTTGTTTTTGACAGAGACAATTGAGTGAATGGCTGCAAACTATATATTGGTGGCAAAAATTAGAGTAGGTAGATGCATTTGTATCATGGTAGAATGTTTATTAAAGTTCAAATGGTTGGAAACATTTGAAAATGATTAAATATTGGTAGAAAAGTAGGGAATAATAGGGTCTGTTGAGCGATGTTGGACTTCAGAGTTTAGTGACCATGGTCACAAAATCTGAAACCCAACACTACTGAACAGATACCTGCCATTAAATAGGTGATCTATTGCGTTCTTGGTGCTCTCTGAGCTTGGTTGTTCACTTGCAGATGTTTCTTTACCCAACTAGGTAATAGCATCAGCACTAGTAACTGTGGGGTTTGCTTCCTGTTCATGTACAGTAACTTGTCCTGCCAGTGTTGGTGGAGGTGTGGTTTTCTAAGGAGAAAGGTATGGAGAGAGATAGTGAATGGGAGTAGTGTATACTGAATTACTGCATTTCTTTTACTTTCCTCTTCTTTCAAATTGTACATTTATTTTGCTTATTATTCATTTCTTTGCTTCACTTTGCATATTATTGCTTATCCTAAAAGTGAATAATGTGATAGGTACACATGTGGATAAAAGCTTACATTACTCTTCCACCATCTATCTAACCCAGAGAAAGGAAACCATTTGTTTTTGGATCTATAGTTTTATTGTCTATGTAAATCAGGTGCGGGCAACCTGCAATCCTAGGAGTACGTATGGTGCAGCTTTTGAATGTTTTTTTGTCCTGAACTCTTCAACAACAACAACAAAAATCATTGTTGAAGTTTTCTACCATTTGAAGGCAGGAAACAAACAGCAAAAAGGTGTAAACCCTAAAACTAACTTATCACAATTAAAAAGATCTTCACCAAACAGGAAAACTCAGAAAATGCCATCCCAGCTACCCAAATATGACATGACCCTCCTAGTTTGTAACATTTCTCAGTGACTTAAATACCACAGCCTGCTTGCCTTTGTTTTGTTTTGTTTTGAAGTTTTGAGATTGCCAGGAATTGATAACCAGAGGGAGAAGAAGATGACATTCTCTTTTTATCAAACCCTGAAACAAGAAATAAATAGAATAGAATAGAGTAGAGTAGAGTAGAGTAGAATTAGAATAGAATAGAATAGAATAGAATAGAATAGAATAGAATAGAATAGAATAGAATAGAATAGAATAGAATAGAATAGAATAGAATAGAATAGAATAGAATAGAATAGAATAGAATAGAATAGAATAACAGATTTGGAAGGGACCTTGGAGGTCTTCTAGTCCAACCCCCTGCTTAGGCAGGAAACCCTACACCACTTCAGATAAACTGTACTGGCCATGGAGAGATCTTACATTCTATATAAGCGCTTAATAATGAAGCCAGTAGCAATTTGGCCTTAAGGACACAAATTTCAGGAGGGATGTATGCAAAACTGTTGTCCAACAGCCTAGCAGAGCTGCGAAAGAGAAAGAATATGCCCAAAGACAGACAGGGAGGGAAAGAAAGTGTGCTGACACTGAATCCTTTCATAGCTTCTGGGATCTGGGCGTAACAAAAGAGCTGTTGTATCACTCCCTTGTTGTAGTGCTGACTGATTCTTGCACAGCACATTGAAGAGTTCATTTTGCAGAAACACACAAGTTGGAACGGCTGTCAGAGTACAAAAGCTTAAACATACAAGATGGAGAAATTAACAAAGGATCCCCCTCACAAGCATGCAAATAAGGGAAGAGAAATTGGAGAAGGCACATAATTCCTTACATGTTTTCTTCCTCTTTTTTTTGTTTTGGTTTTTCTGGTTGTTCCGCTAGCTGGGGAATTCTGGGATTCGAAGTCCGCAAGTCTTAAAATTGCCAAATTTGGAGACCCCTGTTCTAGACTTTACACATCTAGAATGTTTTGATGTAAGCCTTTTAACATTGCTAAAAACAAACTAAAAATTATGCAAACAGAAATAGTGAATTTATCATCAAATCATGGCAGCATGAATTTAGGGACTCGGGGCCAGAAGAATGTGGTCAGAGGACTGCATATGGTGCATGGGTATCCAACCCTAGGTTAGATGATAATCAATCTAAAGCATAGGCTGGCAATCTTTTTCAGACTGAGTTGTATTTTGCATTATTCTAGTCCAGGGGTGTCAAACTGGATTTCTTCAAGGGCCGGATCAGCATTGTAGTTCTCCGTGGGCCGTGGGGGGGGGAGAGATGGGACGGACCCTTCCTCATCTCAAATGGGGTGCCCCATTTTGGCCGGCAGAGTGCTGCAGGAGGCTGTCCAGGCCGAAAACAGGGTGCGGTCCTTTGCTATTTCCAGGCCAGCCCCACAGGCCAGATTTAAGTCTCCCGTGGGCCAAATTTGGCCCATGGGCCTTGAGTTTGACACCCCTGTTCTAGTCTTTGACAATGCCTCCAAACTAGTAGTTTACTGCTGAAAATGCTCTGGGAATTGGAAAGGTGGCAATGGTGGAAACCTGTAGCATGTGCATGGTGGAAACTCTGGGTACTTGTAGTTCTCCAAGTGTTGATGAATGTCATCCCCTAACAGGGCTAGGTAAAGTGGCCAATGGTGACAGATACGGGAAGTTGTGGTTCAACAATATTAGAAGGCCACAAGTTGCCTCCGCTACAAAACTATGTGATCAGGCTTGATAAATCGACACTTACAGCTTGAAAATTAATGAGTAGTTACGATGGGCCTCTCCTCTCCCCTTCTCTCCCTCAGCCTTGCCCCACAGAATCCTCCCCTATCCTATCCCCTTCTCTCCCTCAGCCTTGCCCCATAGAAGCCTTTCCTATGCTATCCCCTTCTCTCCAGAGTTATTTTCAAGTTGGGAGGGGGAGTAGAACGTCTAACTAATTAGCATCAGAGTGTGTTAATAATAATAATATAAGAAATACTAATGATCTGATGGTCATTTTGAAAAATCCTTTCTTAGCGAGCACCTAGAAGCCAAGAGGAACATACGTGCCAAATTTCAAGTTTGTAGGCTTTACGGTTCTGAAGATTTCGTGATCGCGGCATGAGTGGTTTTTGCTTTTATATATAGAGATATATATCAGCTCCTTGGCTAAGATCATACTGTAACTATATCAAAATTATAACAACTGCCTACAAAATAAATTGCTCTGTCTGTTTTAAATGTATCAAAAAGCTGGCCATACCTAATGTTCACCATCCCCTTTACCTACAGAAATTGCACTACATAGGCACACCTATAAAATTGCTCCTATTTAGCATCAATTAATGATTTCTGAAATATTTAGTATAGGGTTTTTATTGTAGATGATTTACTTCACTACTTTATATGGCTTGGAGGTAGCATTGCATGCTTTGGGATGGACCCCTTGTCTTTGGGGTACTGGTTATTGAGCTGTTGCTTTGGGTTGTTTTTTTTTTTTTCACATTCAGTGGCTGTGGTGTGGAATGTGCTAAAGAACAGAGTATAATTATCCACCAAGTTTATACCTTGATCAAATGTATTTATTTATTGATTTGTTCAATTTATTTCCTGCACCATGGGTGGCAAATGCCACAGAACCATGATTAGTGACATCACTGCAATAGAAAAAAAGGAAGTGTTATGCAGACCATAAATGATTTTATTCTTTTCCTTTATAGCAACCAGGTTCAGTATTGCAAGTATAAGGAAAATCACATGAACCATTTTATTAGGTTCCTTGTTTTTTTTAAAAAAAAAACCAAAATCACGTTAACTGCATGCCCTCCTGTAAGAATGCATGTTTGGGGTGGGGGCAGTGGAGAGATGGCGTCGTTTTTCATACAAATAGATTAGGACAACTCTGTCAATCTGCAAAATATGCAGGGCAACCAACAAGATGATCCTTAAAACTCTAACTCTTGGCTCCCATCTAAAGATCATCTGGATTTTTTCAGCTCAGGACATTAGCCCAGATCTACGGTAAATACACCTTGAAAATTAGGGTCCTCCACTCTGAACATATGACTAATTACCAGCATCATTGAAGAGAGGAAATAAAGGATAATCATAACTTTTTTTCCCTTTGCACAGCATTCCCCTGTCGCAGAAGTGAAGTCAAAACTTACTGATCAGCAGTCTCACAACACATCAGAGGGGCAAGTGCAGAATTCAGCGTCTAACTAGTCCTATCCTTCCTTTTCTTCCTTTGATGCCTTTACAGTATTTTTTATGGGAGAAAAAATGTCACTAGTTGCAAATCTACCTCTTTGCTTTAACTGAAGTGTGGTGTAAACACATTGTGAGGCAATGGTAGATGAACAAGAAAGAAAGGAAGCTGCTGAGAGGCAGGGATTGGCAGAGATAACTCCTACTAATGGGGAAATGGCCCACTACCAAGCACTGCAGAGCGCCAGCCTCACAACTTGCCAAATAGAAAGTGTGTGATTTGTGCTGAGCTGAGGAGCTAGAACTAAATCTGCTGACGGTGGTGTGGAGTCACAAGAGTATGGGGTGCTTTATCCAAAAGCTGCACCAAATCCTTGTATGGAAGGCACTTACGGTTTTAAAGGCACTTCTCTCAAGGTGTCATACTGCAAGATAGAAATACACATAATTGTGTACTGAGAGAAAAATATCACAGTAATGGGTTAGGATCACATGAATGAGTTAAAAGTTGTAGGTCTTATGCCGATTAGCCCCAGCTGCATACCTGCACATATTTGGAAGGCCACCATGAAGATGTGATTTTCCTACTATCAGGGCTGGCTTTAGACCAAGGCTGAGTAGGTTAGAGTGCCAAAGCTTAAGGAATGCCAATGCCGTCTCTCCTTCTGAAAAGAAAGCCCACAAGAAATTTCATTTACATTTATTCTATCTTTAATGAATCAACCTTTAGTATTATTAATACAGGATTTTAGGTACTATATTTTTGCATTGAGGCTTAGCAGTGTTGATATATAGATGAGAGAGGAGAGGAGAGGAGAGGAGAGGAGAGGAGAGGAGAGGAGAGGAGAGGAGAGGAGGCATCAGACAATATGGCCTCTGGATGCCACCTATCCCTAATCTAGCACTACCAACTACTATACACTACATGCATTTTGAAGATAGACTACTTCACAATGAACTAAATCAAATGAAGCCAGAACTTGTGCCAAAGTTTCCTGATGTTGTTCTGGAGATACAGGATATGAAGGACTAATACGGACAATTCAAGGCTCAGATTGAGTGTGATTATATCTACAAGTGCAGATTAAGTAAAGGGATTCACACCTTTTTCAGGTTTTCCATCTTTTTGGAATATTAAATAAGAATATCAAGATTCTAGCAGCATTTGCAAGGATAGCATTACTTTGTTGTAATGCAAAGCAAATGGTAATGCCTGTTTTGGTTGTCAGGATATGTAGCTATGCTACTGTTGAGCAATTTCCAGTTAAGAAGTTCAAAAATGTTGGCAGATACTGGACTCAAATTATTCCTTCCTTCCTTCTTTCCTTCTTTCCTTCTTTCCTTCTTTCCTTCTTTCCTTCCTTCCTTCCTTCCTTCCCTCCCTCCCTCCCTCCCTCCCTCCCTCCCTCCTTCCTTCCTTCCTTCCTTCCCTCCCT
>QLTV01003460.1:1180709-1193240 GCA_003457575.1 Thermophis baileyi
TGCCTTGAGGGACACCACTATTGACAGGTGCAGGATTTGATAGAGAACTCTCTATTTTAACAACTTGTTGTCTGTTTGACAGGAACGCAGTTATCCAATCATGTAGGGGTCCAGAGATGCCATAAGATTTTAGTTTCAGAAGTAGTTTGTCGTGTACCACTGAATCAAAGGCTTTACAAAAGTCTATGTAAATTGCGTCTATTGCTTTACCCTGATCGAGTTGTGTAGTCCATATGTTTTTGCAGTGTAGGAGTTGCAGATTACAGGATAATTTTTTTCTGAAAAATGGCTTGTCCAACACTTTAAACACTATGCTAGCTTACCTCCCAACTGTACAGAAGCTGTTCATTGATCCTGGGGCTAGCTTGTGGCAACTATTTATTTATCTGCATGGTTAGGAGGGTGACCAACCACGTAACACCACCAAGTCATTTCCTACAAGCATAACAGCTTTATGGACTTTGTTTCAAAAATAGCACAGGATGCATTCATTTTGCAGCACATTTTTTTCAGCACGCTTCATAAATGTTTAATATGTTAAAATGAGTTCTGGAAAATATTGTCTGGAATGGTGTATTTGACTCCAGGGAATTATCTGGATTCAAATCCCAGCTTGGATACGTTCAAGATTTATTCAGGCATCATGCTAAGCAAAAAAACAGACAGATCTGACTTTGGCCAAGTCTAATGTGTGCGTGGTCCGAGCTGCTTTGCTTTGAAAATCATCGTTTATAACTTAATAATATATTTGAGTCTTAGCTACCATAGTTAATTTTACAGGCAAAGTTGATAATATTGTGGTTTAATGCAGTGTGTGAAACTAAAGGAGACAGGGCAGATATATGTATGTGTATTTGTGGACAATGTGTTTGCTCTATGCAATCTGTAACATGGCTAAACCCATGTATGGGTGTGTCAGGCAGGTTCACATTCCCACTTTGCTTTCCACGTGGTGTTTTTTTCTATTAGGCATTTTTCTCTCCCTTGATGAAATACTTTCCAAATATTTGCATGGAAAGACAGCTAATGTGGTACAGTGGCTAAAATACTGCATTAGAACTGGAGACCAATTTCACCCTTTAGCCATGCAAACCAACTGGATGAGTATGGGCCAGCTCACTTTCAGTAAAACAGCCAGAGATTTGTTGGTGGAAACACTTGGAGGAATACTATGTATGAGGGGTCTTTGGTGCTCTCTGAGCTTGCTTGTTTTCTTGTAGACATTTCATTACTCAAACTAGGTAACATCATATGTGCTATTAAGGAATGCTGTTCGCTGTAAGTTTATATCACGGGTGTCAAACTCGCAGCATCACGTTGCTGTCACGTGACATTTCATGTTTTTTCCATTCGCGGAGCTGGGGTGGGCATGGCCTGCGTGTGACGCATCTGACCCGCGGGCCGCCAGTTTGACACCCCTGTTTTATATTCTAATGGCTTGCCTCTCAGTGTTGGTGGGGGATGGTCTTAGAGATTCTTTCATTGGGCTGTTTGCTGTTGGCTTCTTTGGCAGTTTCTTGATTGGGGTATTGTTTACTTGATTGTTGGTCTGATGTTAACCTTGGAGTTAATCTATGCTGCTCTGGGTACTGATTGCTGGTGGAGAGGTGATTGGGTCTTTTTGTTCCTTTTTGGGCTGAGTGATAGTCTCTTTTGCATAGTATATAGATGTTGTTACTGTCTATGTGTCTATTGATGGCTGATTTGTCAGAGTGCCAGGCTTCTAGAAATTCCCTGGCATTTTTGGACTTGGCTTGGTCTATGATTGTCACATTTTCCCAATTGAGACTATGGTTAAATCTGTGTATATGTTGTGAAATTAAAGAATTTTCACCATGCCTTCTGACTGCTAGTTGGTGTTTGTGGATGCGTTCTGCCAGTCTTCTGCCTGCTTGTCCTACACAGTGGTTGTTGCAGCATTGTATGTTGTAGAAGATGACTCCTGTTTTTTCTTCTGGGGTTGTTGGGTCTTTTGGTCTGCTTAAGATGTTTTGAAGGGCTTTTGTTGGCTTGTGTGCTATGCTGATTCCATGTGGTTGTAGTAATCTATTTGTGGTTTCTGAGATATTCTTGATGTACGGCAGTGTAATTCTTTTTAGAATTTGTGTTGGTTGTGCTGTATTGGGTTGAGTGATCAGGGACTTTCTGATAAAGTTGTGTGAATATCCATTTTGTTGGAATGTGTTATATAGATGCTCTATTTCCTTTTTCTGCTGTTCCGGGTTGCTGCAGTGTGTTTGAGCTCATCTAAATAAAGTCCTTACGGAGCTTCTCTTGTGGGAGGTTGGGTTGTTGCTTTAGTAGAGGAGCACCTGGTTAGTATGAGAGGTTTTTCTGTAAACTTTTGCATTTTTAGTTTCTCTAAGATCAGTCCCACCAACACTGACAGGCAAGCCACTAGAATATAAACTGATAGCAAACAACACTCCTTACTAGCACTGATGATGTTACCTAGTTTGGATAATGAAACGTCTGCAAGAAAACAAGCAAGCTCAGAGAGACCAAGGACCCATCATGTCAACTTTGAGCTACAAATATGCTCCTTTATCAGTACTATGTATGCCACTTTGAGCAGATGGAGGACAGGCAAGATATGAACTGAAAACTAAGTATTTAAAATATCAACTGTCTTTGCACAATACCTTAAACTACCATTTGGTTTGCCTATTTGGTAGAGCTATCAGACCTTGGGTGCAACATGACCATTAGATGGTGCGAGGTTGCTATCTGCTGAGTGTCAGATTTGGAACAGAGACCTAGTGAGTCTGTCTTTGTGGTCTACTGTGTTGTATGAATCCAGCTACTGTGCTCTGCTTTATAAATTATGGGTCTGGCTCACAACTTTGGAATATTATCACTAGAATGTGCTGCACTTAGATCCAAATCCAAAATAATGCCTTGGAATGGGTGTAGATGTGCATGCCACACCTGCTGGGGCTTCCTGAAGAGCACATGCTTGTACTGAAAATCTCTGTCCAAGCAACAGCATTTGTAAAGAACAATGCCCCAATTTAAAACAGTTTAGCATTTCATGTAACAATTCCATAAACAAGTCTTCTACCTCTACTTTGTTTATACAGGAAGGAAGGAAGGAAGGAAGGAAGGAAGGAAGGAAGGAAGGAAGGAAGGAAGGAAGGAAGGAAGGAAAAAAAGAGAGAAAGAGAGAGAGAGAGAGAAAGAGAAACAAAGAAAGAAAGAGAGAGAGAGAGAGAGAGAGAGAGAGAGAAAGAAAGATAGAAAGAAAGAAAGAAAGAAAAAAGAAAAANAGAGAGAGAGAAAGAAAGAAAGAAAGAAAGAAAGAAAGAAAGAAAGAAAGAAAGAAAGAAAGAAAGAAAGAAAGAAAGAAAGAAAGAAAGAAAGACCCTTTGAGGATGTGAGCTTGCAAATTTACAGACACCCACCCGGCTCTCCCCAGATGAGAGTTTCCTATGGAGGCAGGGCATTTTCCACAGTCCCACCCAGCATTCTTTAACAGCTGCTGGAAATTGTTAGCACAATAGGAAATAGCTGATAGGAGGGGGTTGTTTGGAAACGTATCTTGTTTTTCTTCTTCTTCTCTGATTTTTATTAGACTAGAAAGTCCCAAACTCAGGAAAAAGAGGTGCTTGTTTTGGCAGTGAATCATGAGTCATGTGTGCAGAGGGATGCACATTTTGAACTACTGGTATGAGAGGCCAATTGCAGCAGATCACCCACACATCAGTTGTATGTGTACGTAACAGAAGTTTCAAGGTTTCATGCTAGGGAATTTCCTTTTTTCCTTGGTTTTCTGAATAGTTTTCTCTGCAAAGATTATATCTTCAGATTTGTTTTTAATTTGAGCAAGTTCACTGAAGTTTCTAAACTATATTATAGAACTTCTGTAAATATATTATAGAAGTTAAAATAAGATTTGTAACTGCTCCAGGACAGTATGATATGCAACATATTCTAATTCTGGTTTGAAAATCCAATACCTCTTGCAAATCATCTTCTGCAATAAATTTACTAGTCTACCTTACTAAACTGAAACAGAACTTTAAACAACTACTTAAGGCCAGTGGAACACCATAAGACTAGTGCTTTCTGGAACAAGGGAATTGTTGTGTTTTAATGTTATCTCATACATTATGTATGAACATTATCTCATACATTATCTATGAAGAAATTTCCTAACAGTTAAAACAATTAATCAGTGGAACAACTTGCCCCCAGAAGTTGTGAATGCTCCAGCACTGGAAGTTTTTAAGAAGAGATTGGACAACCATTTGTCTGAAATGGTATAGGGTTTCCTGCCTGAGCAGGGGGTTGGACTGGAAGACCTCCAAGGTCCCTTCCAACTCTGTTATTCCGAATGTCTTTGCCCAGAGAAATACAGCATGTTAGGTATACAAACTCAGTTGAACCTGTTTTTCTGATGTGCTGGTTTTATATTTGAAGGGTGTTTTATGAAGAATCCTGAACAATCCATCCCTTCCCTAGCTACAATCATTACTGATACAATGAAGCCAGAGGTGGTATTCAGCAGGTTCTGACCAGTTCTGGAGAACCGGTAGCAGAAATTTTGAGTAGTTCGGAGAACCGGTAAATACCACCTCTGACTGGCCCCACCCCCATCTATTCTCTGCCTCCAGAGTCCCAGCTGATCGGGAGGAAATGGGGATTTTGCAGTAACCTTCCCCTGGAGTGGGGAGGGAATGGAGATTTTACAGTATCCTTCCCCTGCCACGCCCACCAAGCCACACCCACCAAGCCACGCCACGCCCACAGAACCGGTAGTAAAAAATTTGAATCCCACCGCTGAATTATGCAGCAAAAGCTTTGCATGGCTTTGGGATAGTATAAACAGGCACACAGGTAACATATGGATTAGGATGTTTTTAATGTGTTTATGATGTTTTTAATGTTTTTTGTTTGTTGTTATATTTGTATGCCGCCCAGAGTCCTTTGGGAGTTGGGCGGCATACAAATATAATAAATATAAATATAATATAAATATACATCCATTCAGAAGTGCTAACAGCCATGCAGCAGAAAAGAAGAACCTTTAGCCTTGCTTGTAGATCTCCTCTGAAGCAGAGACTTTGGGCTATGTCAAAGTCCTACAAATAGACCTAGCAATTTTGTTTGCTGGTGTAATTACACTGGGGGAAATGAGCATGAACATAGGGAGTATTCACAAAACATTCTGGGATAAAAGCAAAATATTTTCATCAGTGTCCCGTTCTGAGTGTGAGAACCATAATTTGAGAGTTCCAGAAACAAAGCACCCAATTTATTCTCTCTTAAACATAACCAATTAATTCATGGCTTTATCTGAGGCATTGATTGGAACTGTAGTTGTTTTGTAATCAAAATTTGTCAGCACAGTGAGGAATTATTTTATTGTTATGGTGAGTTTAATATTAGAGTTATCTCATCATTATTATCTGGAATTCATGCAAAGAACAACAGAGATTTCAAGAAGCCACTTCACTTCCTGGGGTTCACTACCAAAGGCTAAAATGTTTGTCCTTCTGAAATTCATTGAGAGGTTTATCAAAAAAAAAAAAAAGGCCAAAGTGTAAGTCTAAAGAAAAGCTATACATAAAATAATAAAACAAGCAGTGATTCAGCTAAAAAGAAGCAATTGCGAAGCAATTATAATAATTAAGAGACAGTAAATGTTGAGATATCATCCTAATGTATTACCGGTAGAACTTTAAAAGATTATCTTTCTTCTATGGAATATTTACATACTGCACTTAAAGGACTTTTCATCACTAAGTACAGTTAAAGTAGTGTTTCCCATCCTGACTGCTCTCTTCAGTGCCTCAAATTTCCCAGCCAGCATGCCATTGATAAAAATTCTGGAAATTGAAGTCCACACACACCGAGAATTTCCGAAACCTGGGAAATGGTTGCTTAAATGAAAAGACCAATGTAGGCTATTTTGACTCTCTTCAGATTTACTGAACATCGGGGCACTCTGATCATGGATATGTTTAGATATTTGCAAGCCACAGAGAACTACCAGCCAATCAGTGCCAAAGCTAAGCATTGAGAATTATCAGCCAATTAGTGCTTGTCTACTGGTCTGTGACCAAGAACCTCACCCTACATTCTTAGGTCCATATCTTGCCTCACTGGTGGACTTCTTTTTCTTTCTTTCTTTCTTTCTTTCTTTTTTTTTTTTCTCTGCTGCTGCTGTGCTTGCCATGGATAAATACCTCCGTTCCCTTTCAACTTCTAATGCTGGAGTGCTGGCAGTTCTGCATTTGGATTCCTTTAGCTTATAATGCCACTATGCTAATTAAGATAGGAAGCCAGAGCTGGGAGGTAGGACCAACCCTAAATCTCTTCCTTTGTGAACATAGAATGTATTTTTAGCACAAGTCAGTGATGCATAGTCGTTTCTGAAAATGCATTCTTGAAATGGATTTCCTCATCAATATGCAAAAGTACTGAGAAGGGATATACAGTATATTTTTTTATTTATTAAATTAAATTATTATTATTATTATTATTTATTAAATTTGTATGCCGCCAAACTCCCAAGGGACTCTGGGCGGCTCACAACAATATAAAAAACCATTAAAAGAAAACATAATAAAAACATTTAAAAACAGTTAAAAAAACTCATACACACCGTTTCATGGCCGGAACTCGCCAATTACAGAGGTGAGATCAATGGCCCCAAGCCTGCCGGAAGAGCCAGGTCTTAACCGCTTTCCGGAAGGCCAGCAGTGTGGGGGTGGTCCGGATATCAGGGGGTCGCTGGTTCCAGGGCTTGGGGCCGTTGATCTCGCCTCTGTAATTGGCGAGGTCCGGCCATGAAACGGTGTGTATGAGCTTTCCGGAAGGCCAGCAGGGTGGGGGTGGTCCGGATCTCAGGAGGTAACTGGTTCCAGAGGTCCGGGGCAGCCACAGAGAAGGCCCTCCCCCGCGGGCCCGCCAGCCGGCACTGTTTAGCTGACAGGACCTGGAGGAGCCCAACCCTGGGATCTTACCGGTCGCTGGGAGCTACATGGCAGAAGGTGGTCTTGAAGATAACCTGGTCCTGAGCCATATAGGGCTTTAAAGGTAATAACCAACACCTTGAATTGTGCCCGGAGACCAATAGGAAGCCAGTGCAGCTCGCGGAGAATTGGTGTAATATGAGTGTACCTAGGTGCACCCACGACAGCTCGCGCAGCCGCATTCTGGACCAATTGTAGTCTCCGAACACTCTTCAAGGGTAGCCCCATGTAGAGCGCGTTGCAATAATCTAACCGTGAGGTGACAAGGGCATGAGTGACTGTGAGGAGAGCCTCTTGATCCAAGTAGGGTCGCAATTGGTGTACCAGGCGAACCTGTGCAAACGTATAAACTACTTGAAAGTTCACTATGTGAGCAGCGAGCACTATGTGAGCAAACTCTTTGCAAGTTAACTAATGTGACTAGTGAGGATGCTTCATCATGCATGAGTCTGAAGTCTGTGCCTTTCTGTACAAGATATCTGGCCATTGTTCATTCTGTGTTAGGCAGATGCTCTGATTCAGTTACCTTCTTTGAATGTCAGAAGATAGTATGAACTGGTGCTGTGTTGCTTCCCGCAGCCTGATATATACTGAGCATGGAATCTATATCTCTTCCCACCCATCTCTTTCTCTCCTCCAAGCATTTTTTTTTTCATGACTATGAAGAATAGTTGGAAAGTGCAAAAGCAAAGCCTGGCAAAATCTCGAACTTAAGTAGAATTTTCAAAAATTCAGATTTGGGGCTTTAAAACTTTCCATCTCCCCTTATAAATAGACAAAAATCATTAAATTTTTCAAACACAATACTTCATATTTGATAGAGACAAACTTAATTTATACACACACACACACACACACACACACACACACACACACACCATGCAGGAATTTCTGATTGCTAATTCAAGGTTGCTCAGGAATTTGATGTTAATTCAGCTACATAATATTGCTGACTATCTCAGGTTATTCAGAGGTCTCTTGTGTCTGCAGCAGGGAATTTTGTATTCCAAACCCCTCCAAATAGCAGTGGTAAGAAACCAGGGGTGGGTTTCTCTTACCTTCCCTACCGGTTCGGAAGTGCGTGCGTCGTGTCGGAAGTGCACGCTTTGCGTGCGCGAGTGTAGCGAGCGCACGTGCACACGTTACATCCGGGTACTGACCCTCTGCACATGCGCAGAAGCCTTTGCGCATGCGCAGAGGGTTCGTTGCCAGCCGTTTTCAAGCAGCGGCGACCGGGGAACCGGTTCGGGGGCTTGGCAAGCCGGCCATCGCTACCAGTTTGGCGAATGGGGCCAAATTTCCGCCACCGGCTCGCGCAAACCGGTCCAAACCGGTAGCAACCCACCACTGTAAGAAACCTGTGATTGTTCTCTATAACCCTTCCATAATCTGATGGCTCCCAAATGTTGGAATTACATCTTCCAGATTACAGAAGACCGCATTAAAGGAGTTCAAGAATTATCAAATGAGTCTGAGCTGAGCCATTGCTGACTCCACAGTCTACCGTATTTCAGGAAGAATGGACAAGCTCTTGGGAAGGATGTGGTTCCAGCTGCTTCTGTTCTCCTTGCTTTTTATCTTAGGCCAAGGGAAGAAAAGTAAGTTCAAAAAGTACAGTCTTGATTATGATTCTTCCCAGCCCAAGCTGTTTGCAATTTGGAAACATGCCTCTGCAGGCATAATAAAATCAATGGCACTCCTAAATGGGGTTTATATGCTCTCAAAATTAAAAAAAGAAGTAAAACATTAGCATTTAAGATTAAATGTTACAAAGCCAAAATGGCTAACGCCTCATATCCAATTGCATGAAATGTGGGCACAATTTTATGAATTTCACATCTGGAAATTCAACAATGATGATGATGATGATCAGCTGCACTAATATACAATTTTATGTGATTATTCTCACTTTCTGAAAAATAGGAACAATATCAAATCTCTGGGGGGAAAAACATTGATGCTGCAAGTTTGAAAGGAAATTATGGTATGACCACATTTTAGAACTAGCCTATTTCTGGACAATTATGTTCTAACCTGTTTGTTTGTTTCTTTGTTTGTTTCTAGTTAACCACTGTGTGGCTTCTAGGGCAAAAAGCTGCACTGAATGCATCCGAGTGGGCAGCAACTGTACTTTTTGCACAGATGAGGTAAAAGTTTTTCACAGTAGGACGATGTGATCTCAAACACTGAGATTTGGCCATGATCCCTGTCCATTCAACCCTTTGACATTGAACTGTTTATTTTATTATTTAATCCCTCCTCCTATACAATAGAATAGAATAGAATAGAATAGAATAGAATAGAATAGAATAGAATAGAATAGAATAGAATAGAATACAGTATTGCCCTCTCAGAAATCTGCTCAGCTGGGTTTTCATCCATCAGCAGCGTCAATGCCAAGAACAGAGACGGGGAAGGGTTGCATTCATTAAGGCCTTCATCCTTAAATAGAATAGAATAGAATATTGGCCAAGTGTGATTGGACACACAAGGAATTTGTCTTGGTGCATATGCTCTCAGTGTATTTAATCTGACAACATGGATTTCATGAGTTGTTTCTCAGTTTTAAGAACCAACAAAACCCATTTTAAACAATAAAAGAACAAATTAATAAAAAAAAGAACCCACAGACTCTTTTATGGTGATTTGATTTCCTCACTGGTATGCCTCAGAAACACTGAGGGGGGGAGAAAATTAAACACTGCAAAGTATTCTCGACCTTACTGAAGTTTCCTCCAGGAGGTCTACATGATTAATAACAAAAATAATTTTATTTTCTATGGGGGTGCCTTCTTTGAAACTTTTGTCCTAGTGAGGCAAAAAAACAATTCAAATAAATTGGGTTCGAAGGCTGAGAATTCAATCAGTTTGGGGTTGGAGAGATTGTCTGGTTATCTACTGTGGTAACCACAATAACAGCCACTTTGTGATAATGTCTACAACATAACATCTTCACAAGGCCAAAAAAGATTGGGATCTTTCAATACAGGCATCATGCTGAGTTAGAATTTTTCAGTGAGTCACTAATTCTAACCTTAACCTAATATCAAGGCAGAGGCTGAGTCCCTAAAGACAATTTAATTTTGAGCCTAATTTCTAAGCATACTTTACTGTCTAATTATTCTTATCCCAGAACTTCAAAGGCATCCGTTGTGATTTGGAAAATAATCTAAGGAACTATGGCTGCCAAAACAACATAAAACTGAAGTCTGGAGAGTTATTAATGACAAAGGTAAGTAGAAGTACAGTGAAAGAATGATGGATATGAACATAAGAAAATTAATATATACCTGAATAATCTCCCAGAACAGCCCAATGCAAAATTTGTCAATAAACAATTAACTAAGTAGCTATTCTCAATGAAGTAATTTCTAATTAGTCAGAATGTTTTGTTCATTTAGTGCACGGGTGTCAAACTCGCCATGTGACATTGCTGTCACGTGACATTTCGTGACGGTTTTCCCATTTGCGGAGCTGGGGTGGGCGTGGCCTGCACATGACGCATCCGACCCGCGGGCCGCCAGTTTGACACCCCTGATTTTGTGCAATCATTTACAGATAGTCCTCAACTTACAACCACAGTTGAGCCCAAAATTTCTGTTGCTAAGCAAGGCAGTTGTTAAATAGATTTTGCTCCATCTTTTTTGCCATAGTTGTTAAGTAAATCACCACAGTTGTTAAGTGAATCATGTGATTGCAAAGCAAACCTAGTTTCTCTCATTGACTTTACTTGTTGGAAGCCTGCTGGGAAGGTTATAAATTGTGATCACATGACCCCAGGACAGTGCAACTGTCATAAGTACGCGCCAGTTGCCAAGCACCCAAATTTTGATCATGTGACCATGGGGATACTGCAATGGACATGAGTGTGAAAACCAGTCATAAGTCACTTTTTTCAGTGCCATTGTAACTTCAAACGGTCACTAAACAAATGGCTGTAAGTCGAGGACTACCTGTATACCCATTGTGGGGTACTGTAATATTATCTTGGGAATCAGTACATTCAACCAATTTGCTATGATAGTCGTCTCTAAGTCTTTTCAGGATCCCCCATTATGTATAATTGATGTCTTTCCTGGCAGGATTTCAAAATTGATACATCTTTGAAGAAAACACAAGTATCTCCGCAGCACATATCACTCAAACTGAGACCGGGTGACGAAGTAAATATTGCCATGCAGGTGTTTGAGCCCACTGAATCTCCTGTGGACCTCTACATCCTTATGGATTTTTCATATTCCATGTCTGATGACTTGGACAACCTGAAACAAATGGGCCAGAACCTTGGTGAGAGATTAAATTATCTCATTTTGAAAGCAGTCTGAGACATTTGTCAGTCAGTTAATTATCTGCAATTTTTCATGGAAGCTGGCAAAGGGAGGGAAGACCAGCAGGTGGATTATATATGTGGCAGTTAAAAGCTGGCTTTTTTCTTGCAAACTTGATCTATTCCAGCTTCAGCATGGAACATGCGACTAAGAAATCTATTCTCATTTTACTGTAACTACTTCACTTGATTCTCCTTGGTTGTTTCTCATCGTGGAGGTCCTCACATTCTATGCCTAGCTAGGTAATGGCTGCTAGGCAAATGTAGAAGAGAGGACAGGGCTGGGAGACAGAGTTAAATGCATCATCAGTTTAGAGTCCTTGCATTCCTACAAGCGCTCAAAGTTCAATCCTTCCTGTATTCCATTGACCATTATCTGGGATCAGTTTAGCGTTGAACTTTATGTATTCTTATGTATACACTTGAATAAATCTTCTCTGCTGCAATCTTACAAATGGTCCTTATTCTTTGCCCTGCAACCAAGCTAATTTGAAACAGTATGCAAGGTTAAAGCTAGTTAGCATTTGGATGGGTAATCACCAGGAAATAATAGAAACCATAGAAACCAATAAAACATCAAAAAAAGAAAGCTATAAGAAATGCTTCTACATTGTTAAGATTGCCTTTTCTCAATCCTAGAATTACCTGGTATAGCAATATCAATAAACAAGACTTTCTTATTTTTATTCTTATTGTAACGTCTTCAAGTCATTGACTGCCTGGGCTAGTCCCTTCAGTTTTCTTGGCAATATTTTTTTTTAAGTAGTTTGCAATGGCTTGCTTCTTAGGACTGAAGAGAGTGACTATCCAAAGTTACCCAGCTGGCTTTGTGCCTAAAGTGGGATTAGAGTTGATGATCTCCTAGTTACTAGCCTGGTGCCTTAAACTACTATACTAAACTGATTCTTATTACCGTAATACTAATAAATAATTCAAAAAAACAAGAATGTATACTCAAATTGCATTAAGGTTCCCTTGTAACACACTGGGGTTTTCTCTGCATGGTCATAAACGTCTCTCAGGATTGTTGTAAATTTTAATTGGTTCTAGGAGTGAATGATTTCACTTCATCCAACATAATATTTATAGTAACTGAACTCCATCACGGGATTATAAGATTTAATCTAAAGTCCCCAAATATTTTCTTCCTTCCTTCCTTCCTTCCTTCCTTCCTTCCTTCCTTCCTTCCTTCCTTCCTTCCTTCCTTCCTTCCTTCCTTCCTTCCTT
>QLTV01003460.1:1193333-1223929 GCA_003457575.1 Thermophis baileyi
TTCTTTCTTTCTTTCTTTCTTTCTTTCTTCTATCCTGCTAGCAAATTTCTTGAGGGAGCTGACGGATGACTATACCATTGGTTTTGGCAAATTTGTGGACAAAGTTACAGCACCACAGACAGACATGAGGCCCATAAGGTGAGTAGTAGTGATGAATCCATTAGGGTCACTTGGAAATGAACTATATGGCATTTAAAAAAAATTAAGGCTTTTATCTAATCTGTGATCATCTAGTCCAGTGGTTCTCAACCTTCCTAATGCCACGACCCCCACCCCGCCCCCGTGACCCCCACCCCGCCCCCTCCCCGTGCGCGATGAGGTGACAAAGGGGGTGTAGCACCAAGATGGCGGGCTAGCGCGCGGTTAGGTGACCCCTGTGAAAGGGTCGTTTGATCCCCAAAGGGGTCGCGACCCACAGGTTGAGAACCGCTGATCTAGTCCCATATTTCTTCCTCAGACCATGCTTTCTTACTTTCTTGCAATATTCTGCATACACCCAAATATTGTAGATACCAACTAACACATTGTTGATAGATCTGCTCTCAGTCAGAATTCCTTTGTTTTTAATTCTGCTATCAATTGGCCAGTTGAATCCATTCCTTTCTGAGGACTTAGGATCAATTTGATTACTCCCCCAATAAACCTTTTCTTTTATATCCTTTTTAAGAAGCATATAAAAGTCTCAGTGAATATAGCTTCATTAAAGCTACCCTAAAATTATGCTTCTAAACATTTCACAAAGGGGCATATAATAGTATTTTAACTGCCCCATGAATAGACAGTTTGAGTAATTTGGCTCAGTCTTGTCCAAGCAAGTCCTGAGAACTATTTGAGTAGAAGATGACTCATCCATTTGTAGAAAGGGACTCTTGTTTGGGGTAATTTGTTGGTGTTTTTTTTTTCATTACTTTGAGATGAAACTGAAGAAAATACAGAGAACCAAGTTTGGTCTTTTAAAGAAATCCTGTGATATTGTATGAAATTTTCTAGCTATTGGAAAAGGAACAGGAACGTTAATGTTAAGATCCCTTCACCTTAGCCTCTGTATGTACGTGCACGCACACATGTGTGTATTTGTATGTTATGTTATAACCTTATATCTAAAAATGTGTTATGTATTATCATGTGTATCAAACAAAAATAACAGGGACAAATGGCACCATTCTGAGAAACTGAACCCAGTGTATGGATTGGTGCTCCAACGTCTCACTACTCAAAAGTAGGATACATACACAAGAAGTAGCAATGTTAAGCCTCATTGTCCTCCACTACTATAAAATGTTTGCTTCTCACAACTTATTCTCATAACTCATTGGTGCTTTGGGCAGGTTCCTATATTGTGTTAAACCTTAAAGCCTAGTTTACAAATAACAATGGCTACCTTGTATATTGTGCTACAAATAACAAAGCTGAATTTGTTTTAGTGTGAGATTTAAATGCAGTCTCTTTTTACTTTTTAAATAGAAACTATTCTGCTCAGATTCATTGCATTAAATATTGTGGTAAACCAGGAGTGTCAAACTCAAGGCCCGGGGGCCAGATCTGGCCTGCGGGGTGCTTAGATCTGGCCCGCGGGGCCGCCCTGGAAACAGCGAAGGACTGGCCCGCGATGCCTCTGCCAGCGAAAACGAAGCTCAGGAGGGCTGCACGTTGCAGGAGGCCATCGCAGCCAAAAACGGAGCTCGGGAGCCCATTTTCGCTGGCAGAGCACTCGGGCCACCACAGGTGCCCCTGACATGAGTGATGTTGAGCTAGCCACGCCCACCCTGGCTATGCCTCTCCTTAGCCCCCCAGAGATCAAACACAACCCTGATGCGGCCCTCAATGAAATTGAATTTGACACCCCTGTGGTAAACAATAAGCTGTTTTTGCAAGGGATCCTTGTTTAGGATTTCTGATAGTTAGGTTGGCAGTAGTTACCAATTAAAACTGTCTGTCCTTTTGCTTTCAGATTGCGGGAACCTTGGTTTAATGCTGACCCGCCTTTCTCTTTTAAGAATGTCATCCGTCTAACCAATGATATTAATAAATTCAGCCAGGAATTGATGAAGGAACGTATATCGGGGAACTTGGATGCTCCTGAAGGTGGCTTTGATGCTATATTGCAAACAGCTGTTTGCAAGGTAAACAGGGAGGAGGATACCAAAGATGGCATAGATATAGTGGTTCTCTATAAAGGATAAAAACTACCTTAGTTGCATACCAAACTTGGAGAGCAGTAGAAAAATCTAGGCCAAACTTTTGCTTTGAAAAGCCACAGGCAGCTTTGTTTGCAGTTTGATAAGAAAATGGGTGAGCTTTGGAGTTAGATATCATGGAGACTATTTATTTTATTTACTTATTTTTTTACATTTTTGAACCATCCATCTCCCTCAGGGATCGTTGCTGTTATCAAGTTTTGCTATTATCAGCTCCTATCTGGAGTTTGGATATTATAGTCTGAATACCAGCTAAACATCTTATGAAGGTCAGGGGAAAAACAAACTACCTAGTACCTAATAACATTTGTAAATTTAGGGAGCTGAAGAGTTCATTGCTGAGGAGACAAGATAAGCATGAAATTCCCAGATCTATGACATTGTTAGTTTTCTCAATTAACCTTGATCTGAGCTGCATTTGAAAGACATACCCAGTGGTTACTAACATTCCTGGAATAGCTGTTTATAGCATATTTCTCAAAAGTTATCATGAACAGCCTTTCTGGGCTTCTGGCAGCTATTCCCACTCTCTAGTTATGTGATTCCTCCTGGCACATGGAGAAAGCACACTTCAATTTTTATCTTTTTTTTAATGGGGATGATACGATTATATAAAACGTGGATGCTTTGGCATTTTTATTTTTGATGAATTGGGGACTTTGTTGTTAACAGTTATGTGTGCTACCCTTATTCCCTGCTGAGAATCAGCTAAACATTGTGCTGCAGTGGTTTCCCATCAAATTTAGAAACATGATTCAAGAAGACAGGAGCTGTCAAAATGAGTCTTAGGGATGGGATTTGCCCACCTCCACTCTACATCTTAGACTTTCCTTATTCCCACAGGAGAATATTGGGTGGCGGAATGACAGCACTCACCTCCTGGTCTTCTCCACTGAGTCGGCCTTCCATTACGAAGCTGATGGCGCCAACGTCCTTGCTGGAATCCTAAGAAAGAATGATGAAAAATGTCACCTAACTCAAGCAGGGACTTACACCTTTGATACCAAGCAGGATTACCCCTCAGTGCCTACCCTTGTGCGCCTGCTGGGGCGGAGTAATATCATCCCTATTTTTGCTGTCACCAACCACTCCTATGATTACTATGAGGTAAAATATGCCATTAAGCAGGAAAAATATGGGAACTTGGGAGTATAAAGGAACAACATGTGATGATATTTGGAGTTAATACTGGCCTGTAGATATTTGCCCAGCAAAGGAACTAGCTCATCTATTTATTCCTAGGGCAAGAAGCTGAGTTCGCTTCCTATAGGAAGATTTAGAATTAAAACTTTTAAAAAAAGTAGTAATTCTTCATTAGAAGGGAGTTCTTTCCACTTGTCCCCACAGAGTAGAAAGGAGTCTTGTCCACATTTCCTGGCATCCAGAAAATCAGTTGAGAAATCACTAATTAATTTTGTGAGAAGGGAGTAGTCTGATCCCTGCTAATTTTGTAGCCCAGGAAATTGAAGATTGCTTGCAAAAACTCAGGAAGGAGAGGGGAGGGCAGGCTGACTTTAATAGTTTAGAAGATGTATGTCAGTGTAGCAGCTGAATGCCTAACTTCAGGTATAGGTAGTCCAAGTGACCTACAACCACAATTGAGCCCAAATTGTTAAGTGAATTTTGCGGCCCCATTTTACCACTTTTCTTGCCACAGTTGTTAAGTGAATCATTACAGTTGTTAAGTTAGTAACTTAACAGTAAATCTGGCTTCCCCATTGACTTGCCTTGTCAGAAGATTGCAAATGGTGATCACATGACCCCAGGGCACTGCAACTATCATAAATACATGCCAGTTGCCAAGCATCCAAATTTTGATCACATGACTATGGGGATGCTGCAAAGTCATAATTGTGAAAAACTGGTCATAAGCCACTTTTTTCAGTGCTGTTGTAACTTCGAACAGTCATTAAATAAATGGTTGTAATTCAAGGACTATCTGTATATATCTGAAGAAAGATATATATATATCTATATATATATATATGTATGTATATACTGGATTTGGGAATGAAATGTCTTTGCAGTCTGTATTTTGCAATGCAGTGGAGACACCCAGTGGCTAGCTAAATAATCCATGTTAGAGGTAACTCAAAGATAACTCTTATTTTACCTCATAAATCTTGATCCACGGATAGGCCAAAACTGTATTATGTTATGACAAAGATTGGTCTGCATCTATCACCTCCATCCTATGATGATTAAGCCTTATATTTTATTGCTTTTTGGATTGAAAAAAGACATTTATGCCAGTAGCTTCAAGTCTAGTTTGTCTCTTAGAACAATATCCTTCCGTTCGCTTCCTTTAGACCATGGACAATGTTCTTAGGGTTTTTTTCTGCTGAAATATCAAGGAGAAGAATTGTATCTTTATCTCTTACTTCTGGTCCATTTTCTCAGTTATGTTGTACTACATTTTATTTGTAGGAAAGAAAACAGAGATGTGATTTGGCAAATTGTATTTTCTTTTTGTAAAGCAACTAGTAGTTTCTTAGATAATGAAAAAGCCTAGGCCCTAGGGAAAAGGCTAAATACGCCAGCCTTCCTATTGTACTGTGAATATGTCTAGGCTAGTCTTTTCTTCCTCTATGCCAGGGGTGTCAAACTTGTGTTGTCACATTGTTGTCATGTGGCGCATCACAACTTTTTTCCCCTTCGCTAAAATGGGGGTGGGCGTGGCCAGTGCGTGACGCATTCAGCCCGTGGACCATAAGTTTGACACCCCTGCTCTATGCACTCCTCAAGTTGAATTGGGGGAATTTTACTCAGAAATCAAGCTCTTATTAGAAGGAGTTTGAAGTGAAGGTGAACAGGGTCTACCCAACGAATTTTTGTCATTCACTTTAAAAGGACAAGCCATTGTATTTGCACACTTCAGTAATGGCTAAAGGAAAATGTTACATTAGAATGCAGGGAAAGAAATCAGAGGAAAATTTTTCAGCATTGTAACTGGTGTTTTGTCTTTCTCTGCAGTTAGCCATAATAACAATAGAACAATAAGAATAACTCTTCTGTGTGCTTGGTTTTCTAAATATTTTCCTTGTCTTTTTTATCCATTTTGTGCTTACAATATTAAATTGTTGTATTATAATAAATAAATATTACTTTTTTATTAGAAACTGCACAAATATTTTCCAATTTCTGAAATTGGGAGGCTTCAAGAAGATTCTTCTAACATTGTGGAATTGATCCGTGTGGCTTTTGACGTAAGAAGCAATGTCTCATATTTTATGCTGTTACTTCTTTGGATAACATAATTTTCTTATAATTCCCCATAAATGATTTACTCGCTCACATTTCATTCTTGCAGTTATTTCTTGGAGCAGCTCTTATTTCAGCCAATTCATAAAGTATTTTCAGGCAGGTAGTAATTAGATGATATAAATCAGGGGTATAAAAACTGCATATCTCAAAAAGGTGGCCCATGGAGTTGTACAACGTACCTATGATTAAAAAATATAGGCTCTTAGTTGCATTCAGGATTGGTGGGGATTAAAGGACAAAATGGGTACTTTAATCTTGCAGATAAATTCCCAGTTTTTAAATAATTATTAATGATTAACAATATCTATAGAGCATCTCAATCTATACAACTCTGTATAGTTTCTATGAGCAAATGAGTATAACATGGCTATCTCCTTCCCTAAAATCAGAATTTCAAATAATAATTAAAGAACAATAACAGAAATAATATAAATGTGTACTAAAACATTCTTCTGAAATAAGCTTGTATAGAGGGAAGGGACCAATTGTACCTTCAGGGAAGCGTGTTCCATAAAGTGGGGACTACCACTGGGAAGATCTGTTTCCTGGTTCAGTCCCATTAACCTTTTATAATGTAGGGACCCAGAGAAGGCCCTCTCTCAATGTGCATACCAAATGGTCAGAATCATGCTGGGCAAGGCATTTCCTGATATATCCCTGTGCGAGGTTGGATATTGCTGATCAACTTCAGTAACTCAAATTATGAAATCAGTTCCGGTTCTGTATGTTTTCTTTCCATCTTCTTTCCCAGCGCATTAGTTCCAGGCTGAATATCCGAGCTTACGATACCCCAAAAGCCATGAAAACTGAAATAAACTCAAAAAGTGAAAAAATAGAGTCTGGTTCATTCCGTATTGTTCGAGGTGAAGTGGTAAGCTTTCTATTTTGCATTTCTATCTCTTAATGATTTACAATTAAAAAAAAATCAAAATGAAGAAAACTCTTGATTTTGGAAAGGCATTTAGATCGGAGGTGGTATTCAGCAGGTTCTGACCAGTTCTGGAGAACCGGTAGCGGAAATTTTGAGTAGTTTGGAGAACCGGTAAATGCCACCTCTGGCTGGCCCTGCCCCCATCTATTCTCTGCCTCCCGAGTTCCAGGCGCGGGAAGGGAATGGCGATTTTGCAGTATCCTTCCCCTGGAGCGGCGTGGGAATGGAGATTTTGCAGTATCCTTCCCCCGCCACGCCCACCAAGCCACACCATGCCCACCAAGCCACGCCCACAGAACCGGTAGTAAAAAAAAATTGAATCCCACCACTGATTTAGATCTTTTGGGCTACAGGGACCTTCTCTGAGCTCGTAAATTTGCATAACTTAAAGCAACAGGGGGGAAACTGGGAGATACTGCAGTTCCTGGACCACTTTTATCTTTTGCAGCATTTCAAAATTGCACTGCCAAAATTCACTGATAGATTCAAACTGCAATTTCCTCGCAAATCCCACATATACTAAACATGTGTTAAACTTTCCAGTAAATCTGGGATAACTTAATCAGCAAATTCTACCCCAGAAATCTGAACATTTAAAACAAACAAACAAATGAAGTGTGTCTCCACTAGTGTAACATCATGATATCAGTGCCCATCCCTGTGACTCCCAGCTGCTGAGGATATCCCTGCTCAAAAGAACGCCCTCTGGCTGTAAACAAATTGTACACCTTGAGCTAAACGAAACAAATGAGAACAGTCTGTGTCTCATATCCTCTTCTCAGGTTGAGCCACTGATCATGTAACCTGTTGATCCCTGGAGGTATCTATTGAAGATTCTGGATTTGCATTAGTTTCTGATAAATTATAAATCAAATTTATTCCATAGTAACTGTGGCAGTAAATAAACCCAGTTTCAGTGCTATGCCAGTGGGTTTAAAAGTGTTGGTAACTGGCTGTTTAGACCAAGAAGAGTAGTGTCCCAAATCGCATATCATCTTTGTATTTTATAGTATTGTTATTACTCCATCCTTAGTATTGTTATTACTCCTGGGAAACCCTGGCACAAGATCGATCGACATGGCGCACGTTGATCCACCAAGGCTGCCAGACATTTGAAGGCAGAAGGACAACCATAACACAAGACAAGCGAGCACTCCGCAAAGCTAGAGCTGCAAATGCTGCAACAATGGTGCCCACACATGTCTGCCCGACATGTGGCAGAACATTCTGTGCCCGTATAGGCCTTACCAGCCACCTGTGAACATCATTACTCCATCCTAGCTGTGCTTGAGGGACTGGGAGGGAAAGCAGTTAGTAAGAATAGTTTTGGAAACCTATACTTCTTGCATCCTCTTTTCAAATTCAAGAGAGGAAAATCTTATTTCCATGTCTCTATCCATTCAGCTTTTGAACTAATTCAGGAGGAAAGAATCTACTAGTTACTTTGGATTTTAATTCCTATTGGTCCTCAATTAGCCATGCTAAAAATAAAGAACTTTGCAGTCATAAAACAAAGTATCCAGTGGACCTCAGGAACCCCAATAGATCTGTCTCTAGTCTTTCAGTTCTCACATTTGTGGATAAAGTTGCTTCTTTTTCTAAATGAATCCAGAAAAAACTCAGGCTTCTCTTTTCTCCAGAGAACTTTCAATGTGAATTTGAAAGCTAAGCACTTCACTGACAAGCATGTCTGTGATCTCCCAGAGAAGGAACGGAAAGGTATTATCCACATTAAGCCCTCCTCTTTCAGTGACCAAATGGAGATTGATGCCTCAATTCTCTGCGACACCTGCTCCTGTGAAAAGGTAGGTTGTTTTCCTTCTCTTTGATTAGCAGTTCCAAGAATTGTTCTAGACCTGGACAATATGTGATACAAGAAACTTAACCCTGGTCTGATCAATTTTTACTAATAGAAATCGTAAGATTAAAGGATGTTCTGTGTCTAGAATGAGATCCATAATCTTCTTGCTTGTTTGCAGACTCAGGAAGTTAAATCATCAAAGTGCAGTTACAATGGAAATTTTGTCTGCGGACAATGTGTGTGTAATCCAGGCTGGCAAGTATCACAATTAGGTTTTTCTTTCCGTGTGGGGCCCATTGTCTTTCCTCTATCAGAAAGTTTATGCCTTTCTTCTCCAAGAACAAGAAGTAGATGAATTGGAAAAACTGATAAGAGGGTCAATTCTCTTCTTGCCTCTCAAAAAGTTTTTTTTCATACTTTAGATAGTGTATGTATGTATGTGTGTGTGTGTGTGTATACACACACACACACATATACACACACATATACACACACATATACATATACATATACATATTATATAAACTTATATAGATTTATGCAATTATATATTTAATATGCTTAATATTTATTTTATAATAATCCACATGATTTTATACACACACACACACACATACATACATACATACATATATACCTTTTATTTATTCAATTTACATGTCACACATTTAACTCTTGGTGGCTCACAACAATTAAAAATAATAGAATAATAAAAAATATAAACAAAAACAAATATACAACCATGCTAAAACCATTATTACACTATTCAAACATGAAGTATAATCCATCTGCTGGTCAATATGAGTAATATATCCCATTTAATATAATCATTGGAAAGGCTCAGTGCTACCACCTGACACTAAAGGACGGTGGCACTGCCATGTCTAGGACAGCCTTACCTTTCCTAAAGGCCAGAAGGGTAGGAGGCCAATCTATCCAATCTATATCCCAGTATATACTGTATATCAGACCTGTGAATTCACATCCCAATAAAGGTTTGAACACACATAGAAGATTGAATATATGGAGTAAGTAACATATAATAGCCAGTTTGTTGTAGTGGCTAGGGATCAGACTAGAAACTGGGAGACTGTGAGTTCTAGTCTTGCCTTAGGTATGAAACCAGCTAGGTAACCTTGAGCCAGTCACTTTCTCTCAGCTCTAGGAAGGAGGCAATGGCAAACCAATTCTGAAAAACTTTGCCAAGACAACTGCAGGGACTTGTCTGGGTAGCCTCTAAGAACTAGACACTATGAAACTTAAGAGGTGGGGGGGGACCTATATGAAAGCTACCTATGCCTGGTTAAGTCCCATATAAGAGTGAAACTAATCAAATAATGTCTGCTAAGGTCAGTAACAAATATAGCAATTTATAAAGCACTTTATGCTATTTGTCAAAAATGAAATCAGACCCTGCCAATAGTCAAATAGCCTAAATGGTTTGGGCCTCTATTTAGCTGTACAAGATGTTATATCTGTACATCTCATGGTCGTTCTCACACTTGACTTCCTCTCACTTTGACAGGCAGGGGGACAAGTGTAATTGCTCAACATCCTCCTTTACTGATACTGAGGCCTGCACACGACCTGGAGATAAAGAACCCTGTTCTGGCAAAGGTGAATGCCTTTGTGGGATCTGTCAGTGCTATTCTGAAGATCTCACCCAGCGTTATGAAGGACAGTATTGTGAATTCGACAACTTGCAGTGTTCCCGCACTTCTGGATTCCTCTGCAATGGTAAATCTTTGGGAAGGGCAAATTATTGCTTAATCTGCCCTCAATTTATTGAGATACAGCCTTGTGAACTACTACCTGACAAAGAGGTCAGCAATACTGGAGTAGCTTTGGCCAACTTGGGGCTTTCTGGTGGTGTCCCTCGGCCCTTGAAGAAGACTGATTTTGAGGGCATGTCCCATTGTTGATGAAGGTTCAGAATAGCTTTCCCAGACGAGGCGTCCCAGTGATAAAGTTTAGAATATCTAGAGATTTCTAGTGGCAGTAAACTTTTTTTTCCAGGTCAGACCATGTGTTATATTATTTATGGAGTGTGCAGCTGACTGAAAATATTAATAAGAGGAAACACCAGAATTCTAATAGGGATTACAAGAATCCAAGTTGGGCAATCACTTTAGAATTCCCCCTGGCTAGTCATTTTCAACTCATCCTATCTCACAAGTTAGGAACGATTAATTGATTATGTGCTATCAAAACATTGTCAACTCTCAGTGATCACTTAGATAGATCTTTCCCATTTGTGTAAGGAATAACTCTATGCATATTGCTTTGAACTTCTTAGAAGTGAGATACAATTATGGCAAATAGACAGTTGGCCCCAGTTGTGTTCTTGTTCGAACTGAATTCCTAGTTGTGGACAGAAAGGTTTTGAATGTCCATATGTTTTCATTGAGGGCTTTTAGAATGCATCAGGCACATGCACAAACGCCAACACAGAGAGGGGGGAGATGTTCTATTCAAGCATTCCTTTTGTTCTAACCTGTCACCAGCGGTGGGTTGCTCCCGGTTCGGCCCGGTTTGGCGAACCAGTAGCAGCGGCGGGAGGCTCTGCCCACCCACCTGGGATGCTCCGCTCACCCGCCCGGGACATGCACAAGCGTCACGCGCGCGCACAAGCGAACCGGTAGCGACGGGATTTAGAACCCACTACTGCCTGTCACCTTTGCTTAGCTTAGCTGTAGAGATATGTATCATATGTGAACTGCCCCTGTACTGCTAATAGATGAGGTAAGACTTCATTAAAAATAGAAACATAAAAACAGACCTGCTATGTAGACAAGTTGGCTCTAAATGTCTTTGTGCTAATGCTACCTGTCTCTCTACAGAACGGGGACGTTGCTACATGGGCCAGTGTGTATGTGAAGCTGGTTGGGAAGGCCAAGGCTGTGAGTGTCCCACAAGCAATGACACCTGTGTCGGCAGCAATGGGGTAAGTAAATTACCCATCCAGAAGAGCTATCAGAAGAGGTCATGAAAATAAAACCTACTGGTGGCCTACTGGTTATCCCCCCCCAATCCAGTGTTGGATGCAGAAAGTGTTTAATATGAAAATTCATGTGAAAATCTGACAACATATAGTTATTACAAACTGAATAAATTGGAGATGAAAACCAGTATTGTCAATTCAGCTTAAAAAGAATCATTGATCTCATTAGATCTCTAGTGAGATATTGGCTGCTTGACAGTTGATCTTATTGCTGTTTATATAATCTATGATCCTTAAATAAATAAAGACAGAAGAAGGTTCTTTCCTTCTCTTTTAAAAGTTCCCTGGTAATGAAAAAAGCTCTGTCTCAAACATCATGTAAAGCCTTCTGTTACCTCAATGTATGCAGTGAAGAAAAAGCTGAACAGTTACTTTGCTCTCTTGTAGCTGATTTGTAATGGACAGGGGAGATGTGAATGTGGTAGATGCCTCTGTAATAACCCCACTGCCCACACTGATCTCACCTGTGAAGCTGGATACTTGGTAAGTGCATGAAAGTGCATATTTGTTAAGCAAATGACTATGACTATTAATACTGTTGCTACATTGTAGTAAGAAAAATTGGTACAAGAATATGTTATTTGTGTTCCTTTTTCTGAACCTCCTTGCCTTTTCATAAAGGATTTTTGTTGTTGACAGCATTTATACGCAAATATAAGCCTGTACAAATATAGCCACAAAAGCTATTTCTTCATCTGTCAATATTAACTCTTCCTGAATTCAGGAATAACTGTTCCTATCCTTTCTCACAATAATTAATTAATCAAACAATCAATCAGAACAATAACATTTAAAGAATATCTACAGAAGCGGCAAAGCAGATACACGTGATTTGCTAGAATAAACTATGCAGCTTACTTTTGAGCTTACTTTGAACTATGGTGCTGGAGAAGGCTCCTGCGAGTCCCTTGGACTACAAGGCAATCAAACTGGTCAGTCCTAGAGGAGATCAACCCTGACTGCTCTTTAGAAGGCCAGATCCTGAAGATGAAACTCAAATACTTTGGCCACCAAATGAGAAGGAAGGACTCACTGGAGAAGAGCCTAATGCTGGGAAAGATTGAGGGCAAAAGAAGAAGGGGACGACAGAGAATGAGGTGGCTGGATGGAGTCACTGAAGCAGTCGGCATGAGCTTAAATGGACTCCAGAGGATGGTAGAGAACAGGAAGGCCTGGAGGAATGTTGTCCATGGGGTCGCGATGGGTCAGACACAACTTCGCAACTAACAACAACAAACTAGGGTTGCGGGTATTTACTGGAGGTTCAGTTGTTTTTGAAGGAGGCACTTCAGTGATACCAGGCTATTTTAATATACCGGTACATAAGAATAGAAGTTCATATTATTAATTCCCCAGAAGAATCAAGTTCCCTGTTGAATTGCTTGGGGAATCTTTCTTTTTGCAGAAGGCTTTATCTTCTGTCCGCCAGCGGAATGGGGCCTTCAGGCTCCTACCCTTGGCCGCGCCTCCTTCTCTCGCCTCCCGCCTCCACCCATTTAGAGCCAGCTTTCCTCCTCCACTGACCCTCCCTCAGCCATTTGCCCTGGCCAATGGGCCTCCAGCCCTCTGCCCCACACCCTTCGGCCCGGCCCATTCGCCGAGACACCATTTGTCCCAGGCCTTTGGCCGCATGGGACAGTTAGCTGCCAGCCAGCGTGTGATTGCAGGGGCTACGATGCTATTGGGGAGGTATGGCAGCTGAATGGCAGAGCTCGTAATGGCATTTCTTTTTCTATGGGAGATTCCCTCACTCGCCCCTTCTTCTCCACTGGCTTCATTCACAAGACTGCATCTCACATCAGTGTTACGTGCACGGGGTATGTATTGTCCTTTCTGATACTTTCTATGTGATATCCATGAAATGCTTTTAATGCTGTAAGCCGCCCAAAGGTGCTTTGAAACAAGATAAAATAAATAAATTTAAGAAATAAATAAATATCCATCTCTCCACTCCTCACTATCTATTGGTGCTCAGCACTAATCAAGAACTGAAGGTTTTGTCTGCCTTCTCATGCTCTCTCCCTCGTGTCTAGGCTTTCCAGCAAGTATGTGAGGAAGAATTCCGAAGTTGCGTCCAGTGTCAGGCTTGGGACACTGGAGAGAAGAAGGGACAGAAATGTTCAAAGTGCCATTTCAAGATCAAGCTGGTGGATGAATTAAAGCAAGGTAGTGTAGTTCTCAAACCGCCCGGTTTAATATTAAAATGCAAACCAAACATTTCACATTACACTGTTGAATTTGATGGGTGGAGAGAAAGGGAGAATAATGTAAGCCAGACCTGGGCATTTTATGGTCCCCAGGCCACATCTGGCCCTTTGGCTGTCCCTGTCCATCCCATGTGACTTGCTTTTATTTTGAAGGCTATTGCTTTTTTAAAAAAAAAATTATATATGTGTGTGCATGTATGCCTATGCATCTTCATAGTTTTATTAGTTCGCCCCTCCACAATAGTCCCAGTTTCTCATGTAACCCCTTGGAAAAATTAATTGCCCATCCCTGATGTAAACAGTAGGTAGTACTAGTCTTCCTTTTCCTAAAAGCCATTCCATGTTTTTGGTTATCTATTTTTTTACTGCCCCTGCTTTGTCTGAACTTTACCTTTTGGGAAAAACTTAATTAAACTGTGTGTGAGTTGTTCTAGTTGCTGTACATCAGTTCTTGTTTCTGAGAATCAAAATATAGGAGTAAAATATCTTGGGTATGAGTGCATCTGTCTTCAATGGGCATGCATGTCAAAACATGTACCCAGACAGTAAATCACCAAGTGATACTGTATGTAAACCTACATATACTTCAAGCTTCTTTTGAAATCTGAGAGCAGTGTATCTTTAATTACGTCTTCCTAAAATACTTACAGTATACCCAAAATTAAAAAGATACCACTTTGTCATCCAAACCAGGGAGCACAGACTATTTCAGAATGCAAAAAATTGATTAAAAGCAAAGCAATCTATTATGGATGGGGAATGTAGGAATAATCCAGGGATGTTCCTATTTTCATGTACGCCACATTGAAGAATGTACTGATTCCCAGTGTTACACAACATGTTCATTACATCGCAATTGCAATTGCAAGAAGATGGTTGGCAGAGATAAGCTAAGTCTGTTTCCTTATTATGTGAATAAGGATTCACATAATTATATCACATTTTAGTAGAAACGTGCTGATCAGTGGACCTTACCCTCACTAGTGATTTATAGCATCTCACAGTGGCACCTAACATACATTATTTTCATTAATGATTTGTTGTCACAGTAATTGCTGGATAACATTGTAGTGGCTCCAGGGGAGGAAAGCTATGACAAATCTAGACAGCATACTAAAAAGCAGAGACATCACCCTGCCAACAAAAGTGCGTATAGTCAAGGCTATGGTTTCCCCAGTTGCAATGTATGGCTGTGAAAGTTGGACCATAAGAAAGGCTGAGCGCCAAAGAATTGAGGCCTTTGAACTATGGTGCTGGAGAAGACTCCTGCGAGTCCTTTGGACTGCAAGGCGATCAAACCGGTCAGTCCTAGAGGAGATCAACCCTGACTGCTCTTTAGAAGGCCAGATCCTGAAGATGAAACTCAAATACTTTGGCCACCTAATGAGAAGGAAGGACTCACTGGAGAAGAGTCTAATGCTGGGAAAGATTGAGGGGAAAAGAAGAATGGGACGACAGAGAATGAGGTGGCTGGATGGAGTGACTGAAGCAGTCTGCGTGAGCTTAAATGGGCTCCAGAGGATGGTAGAGAACAGGAAGGCCTGGAGGAATGTTGTCCATGGGGTCGCGATGGGTCGAACACGACTTTGCAACTAACAACAACAAACATTGTAGTATACTATAATTTGCTTATAAGAAAATGATCAGTGATTACTGGTAAGCACGCTTTTTCACGCCCCCAATAAACTGAGCAAAGAATAAGGATAGAGCCATCAAATGCTTATACCACGCTAATTGGCTTTCCTCTTTCTCCTTTTGCACAGACACACCAAAACATGCTGAATAGAGTTGCATCATGAATGTACATATTTCAGATGTTCTAATGTAATTTATTACATGACAATGATATAAAGTGGGTTGGATTAGCCACATTTGGATTAGCTGCATTGAAAACCCTATGATTTAGTTCATTCTTGTTGATTCAGCCTTAACTCCTTTAGTTCAGGCTTTTAAAACTAAGATAGCTTCTTTCCCCTTATCTTGAGGAGCGTGTTGGCAGATTGAATCACTCAAACCCTGAAGGTGTTCGTTTGGAATGGCCTCAAATGGAAAAATAAGAAGTTCTCCCTTTTCTCCGTTGCCAACAGTAGAATTTTGATCCCAGCAATTTCCAACATAAATTGGCAATATTACATCTGATGGTTGTTGTTTTTTTAACTCTGCAGACCACGTTTGTACCTTCCAAGATGAGGAGGATGATTGTGTTTACCGCTACAGTAGGGAAGAAGACACCAATCTATCACAGAACAATACTGTTCTTGTGCAGAAGAAGAAAGGTAAATATTAACTTTCTATGAAGAGAGTGGGATCTCAAGATGTAGCAGGTGGGATAAACTAGAAGGTCTATTAGATTTCACTAAGCACTGTCAACTAGTTTTTCATTTGTTTTCGAAACTCTGTTGGTCAGTGTTTTCTTGTTCACACTAATGGAGTTGCATCATGGTAGATCAGGATGTACTAGTAGTTTTCTGAATTATTTGCAATTGATTGACAAAGATGCCTAACTTCATTTTTTAGCAAGAGCAACAACAAATGACTTTTAAAACATTGGGTTGCTGAAACAAGGAAAGCTTGAACTGACCACAAATGGACTGTATATGACAAAGGCAGCTCGGTTCAGTTCTGATCTTGAAAACAAACCGCTTGATTTAAAGGATATTTGGAGACATGCTTTTCTTTCATCCCAAGTTTGTTTCTGCAGTCAATAGTGGCTCCTGGATGTCAGTGAAGATTCTCAGTCATCCAGGTAGAGTTATCTGACAGCTGAGTGATGGCAACTGGACTTGTTTTCTTGTTGGTTTGAGAGATTTCGCTGCCCATCCAAGCAGCTTCTCCAGTCTGAGCAAAGTTGGCTAGGGTGAGAAGGCAGAGAGTTATTGGAATGTACCAACTAGGTTGAAGTGATTCCTGTAGTCTGCCACTTTTCTTACTGACTTTTTCTATTCCTTCACCAACCTTGGATGGGCAGCGAAACGTCTCAAACCAGCAAGAAAATAAGTCCAGTTGCCCTGACTCAACTTCCAGTGGCTCCTGAAGTTTTAAAGTAAATCAAGTCCACTCAATTAGTCTAAACTCTGCTGCTCTAAATTAATCCCTCCAGACGTTTTAGACAACAAAACTCATTGTCTGCACACAGCATGCACCATGCACCATCTTGATGGTGAGATTGTAATCCAGCTCTTTTGGAGTTGACATCTGGGCTCTAGAAGCCTGATCTTCGTGAACTGGCAGGAATTCTCAAAGTTTTCAGTTGGCTACCTCTATCTGGAGATGCTGGTGCAGAATTTTTTACATGCAATGCATGTGTTCTGCCACTGAGTTACAGCATCTGCTGCATTTGCTTCTCTAACCAGGAAAATAAAAGATAATGTTGCTTCCTTTGGTCTCTTGATTCTTTTGAAACATGGTATTTTTATTTGTTGTCATTATATGTAGAGTGTCCATCAGGAAGTTTTCTTTGGCTTATCCCCCTACTCATTTTTCTGATACTACTCCTGGGGTTGCTGCTCCTCCTATGCTGGAAATTCTGTGATTGTTGCAAGGTAAATTTTATCTTTCCAACCTGCAGTAGCAAAGGAAAACTGGGCCGGGGGTGGGGGGGAGGCTTTGGTGGCATGTTTTGAATCTAATCTGTGACTCAGTCATTTTTCTAACAACTTGAAGATTTTTTAAATCTTCTCTCCGATCACGTAAAAATTAGAGGTCAATGTAATACATTTTCTGTCTTGTCTGTATAAGCTTCTAGTTGAAGCTGTTTATATATTGACTAAATGATCTACAGTAGATTCTAGATCTACAGTAACTTTCTTCAACTTCAGGAGAATCATTATTTTAAAAAAAAAATTCTCCAATATATCTGAGATATTTTGTTTTATCCTAAAATGAACTGTGTACAGGAATTAGGAATGGAACATATTGGAAGGCACTGGGATGTGGAATTGGAGTAGACATCCGTCCGGTAGGAAAGATCAAGAAACAATGGCATTGCAACATCAGTGCCAAGGAGCAAATGAAAATGAATAGAGAAAGAGAGCCAGTGATCCTTTATCACTAGTCATATCGAGAAGTGCCTGAGAAATAAGCATGTAGAAAAGGCATTATTTGTAGGATGCATTGCCATAATCAGTTACATCATTGATTCAAAGCGGTCAAGGTCATATTAAGCTTATTTATCAGTTCAGTCCCTATGCCATGTAAACCAGGTTGATATGTTTCTCTTGTTGCCTTTCATGGAAGCCTTTAAATGGTGTTTGCTCTGACATCCTCCTTAACAATGTATTTTGTATTAAACAAAATAAACAAGGGCAACAGGCAGAGAGGTCTATTAGCAATAGCAATAGCAATAGCACTTAGACTTATATACCGCTTCATAGTGCTTTACAGCCCTCTCTAAGCGGTTCACAGAGTCAGCATATTGCCCCCAACAATCTGGGTCCTCATTTTACCCACCTTGGAAGGATGGAAGGCTGAGTCAACCTTGAGCCGGTGAGATTTGAACCGCCGAACTGCAGCTAGCAGTCAGCTGAAGTAGCCTGCAGTGCTGCACTCTAACCACTGTGCCACCTCGGCTCTATTCTCCTGCCAGCAAGCTTAGTTTTGCATTTTTGCATTAAAACCAATTCAACACCTTTTCTTTTTTCTTTTTTGACACCTAGAATTGTTTGGCGTTGGCACCCTGTTGTGCACGAGGTACATCTTTTGAATTTATATGTAGTCTCTGGTATGAGTGATAATAGCATTAGCATGGTGTGCTTAGATCAAGACTGAAAGAAAGCAATTTAGACAGTCCTTGACTTACAGCCATTCATTTAGCAACCATTCAAAATTAGAACAGCACCGAAAAGAGTGACTTACAACCAGTATTCACACTTACAACCATTGTAGCATCTCATGGTCATGTGATCAAAATTTAGGCAACTTTCAATTGGCATCTATTTATATGAGGTCAGTATTTGCAACTTTCCCACACAGCTTCTGACAAGCAAAGTCAATGGGGAACAGTGGATTCACTTAATGATCATACGATTCACTTAACAACTGCAGTGATTCACTTAATAACTATGGCAAAAAGGGTTGTAAAATTGGGTGCATCTCACTTAACAACCACCTTGCTTAGCAATGGAAATTCTGGTCCTAATTGGGTTGTAAGTTGAGAACTACCTATACTACATTCAAAGGCGGCTAGTATATTTGGGGGGGAAGGGAAACCTAGCAGCCGAAGCTTAATACAAGCTGCCTGTGATTTAAATCAGCTCAGTAACTATCTGTCTAAATTCTACCACCCTGTATCAGCGGTGAAATCTACTTACCTTCCCTACCGGTTTGGAAGCATGCACTTTTTCACCCTCTGCGCATGCGCAGAGGGTTAAAAACAAGAAAATGGCGACGTCCGGACGGGTGGGCGGAGCCTCGCGCTGCCGCCGCTACCAGTTCTCCAAACCACCAGTGGCCACTGCTACCGGTACGCCCGAACCAGGCCGAACCGGTAGCATTTCACCCCTGCCCTGTATCCAGTTAGGCAATACCTGTCTTAAGAAGATAGGACTTTTCAAGCACTGTTCTCTTCATTTTTGGGAGAACCTGGATCAAAACCTATGCATTTAACTCTCTGAACAGCAGAGAGAAAATAATCCCTTGTAGAGTATTTAGAGAATGTAAGGAAACATAAAACTTCATGTGGTGAATTGAAATGCATTTTAGAATAGTATAATGGTTTTGGAATATACACTATGAACCCATGCTGAAATTGTATGTCATAACAATAATGAGGGACAGAATTAGGAATTCAAGTCATGGATGGCCAATCTAAAAATTAACAATAATACAACTTATTGCCAGCAATCTGAGCACCAGTTACTAATTAGAAATAGGGAAAAGGGAGTGGGAAACTCATGCTACAATGTAAGTAAGGTGCTTCTCCTTTGACAATGTAAGTAAGGTGCTTCTCCTTTGACAAAAGTATTTTATTTATTCTATTTAACGTATAAAAAAGATCTAAAGTTAGATCTACGGTGCTGAAGTACAAATACTAACTTCGTTTCCCTCTCTGAAGGTTGCATGGTTGGTTTCAAGGAGGACCACTATCTGCTCAGGCAGAGTCTCATGGCATCAGATCACCTGGACACTCCAATGGTGCGCAGCGGTAATTTGAAAGGGAGAGACACAGTCCACTGGAAGATCAGAAACAATGTGCATAAGCAAGACTACTCATCCTTCGCCCTCAATCCCAAGGATATCAGTAAGTGCTCATTTTACAAGGTGGAAAAGAGGGTCCAGATGGAACATAGCTTATTTCTGAAGTTAATGGTGACCATAGTGCAGGGGTGTCAAACTCAAGGCCCGCGGGCCAGATGTGGCCCGCGGGGCTGGCCTGGAAACAGCGAAGGACTGGCCCACAGTGCCTCTGCCATGAAGCCTCCCGAGCTTCGTTTTCGCTGGCAGAGGGTTGCAGGAGGCCATCCCAGCCAAAAATGGAGATTGGGGGCCCGTTTTCGCTGGCAGAGCACTCGGGCCCCCACAGGCACCCCTGACACGAGTGACGTCAAGCTGGCCATGCCAACCCTGGCCCCCCGAGGTCAAACACAACCCTGATGCAGCCCTCAATGAAATCGAGTTGACACCCCTACCATAATGGGATAGTTACTCCTTCAGTATCTGGCTTGAAACCTGATTCAAATATCTAGGCAGTCATGTAGGCTCACCCATCTATAGCCTCCCAAAGTATGTGAGGAGCTGCTGGTTAGGACACAGGTGGTTAAAATGGCAATTGAGACCAGGATTAACATTGTTAAGCAATGTGGTTGAAAAGTACACCACCACATGTCCACATTGCGTAGTGACAGCAGTCCCAGGCAGTTCTAGTTGCCATCATAACCCCAAGATGGATGGATTGTTAAGCAAGAAGAGATGGGCATCCCAAGTAAGGAGCACATGAGTCGCAGGAGGCCAAGGGAGGGCGTGCAAAGGCTTGGCGCAGGCTGCGCGTGTATTGCAGGAGGCCAGAGAGAACTGGCTCAGGCCATGCATGAATTGGGGAGGGCAGCGGAGACTTTGCATGAGTCACAGGAGCCAGGAAAGGGCCAGTGGAAGCTGTATGTCAGCATAGTGTTACTATGGGCAGGTAAAAAAGCAGGAGCGACTTACTGGAGCGACTTTCAACCTTCCTTCTGGGGCTTTGCTTGTGGAAAGCCGGCAGGGAAGGTGACAAATGGTGATGTATGACTGCAGTTTCTTGCAATGTCATAATCATAAGCTGGACACTGGAACACCCAGTTCACAATTATGTGACCGCAAGGGTATTGTGTTGGCTGGAATATCAGAGATTGGTCGTACATTCATTTTTTCAGTGCTGCCATAACTTCGAACAGTCACTGAACAAATGGACATACAGTAAGCCAAATCCTTCCTGTACACCTCAAGTCATGATCTCTATCCACATTTTCAAAGATAATGGTAGCTTGCAAGCTACCTTTTTCAGTAGAGCTGCCTGAATAGAAAAGGATTTAACATAAGGCTGATTCAAAAAAGATCTCAAACTTGTTTTTTGAGATGCTGTTAATTTTTCAGAGAACTCTCATGACCATTAGTCCAATTGCCTTGTTTTTTAGATGTAACTGTACCACGAGCCTATATGTTTTATGTAAGTTTAATTTTTGGGATGTCTCTGGAATTTCTGATCTGAAGATACTGATAGAAGGTGTATCTGTGAGAAATTCCTGTCATCCCTCTTACCTACAGTTATACTTAGAAGCAGAGAAGGGATCACTGTGTAACTAATGTAAGACTATGATGTAGATTCTAATTTTTGAAGTCCAGCAAAACTCTAAGTCAAAATTATAGGTGCCTCGGAATTCTAATCACTGTTTACATGGTATGTGTAAAATAAACTTTGTGAGTGAACCGTATCATTATTTCCCATTATATCTCTGTATTAATTGGTTGTGCTCCTTGCTTGACTGGCAGCTGCAAATTCTGATGAATTTATTTTCTTATTTCCAGTTCCATATGGGCTTTCTCTCAGATTGACACGGCTCTACACCCAAAATCTTGCAAAACTGGATAGCCGTGAACATGAGCAACTGCAGAAAGAGGTGGAGGAAAATGTAAGAAGTAGGGGTATTTGTTCTATTTTTAATTCTCCCTTGTTATAGGAAGCGTGTGTGACTTGCTCCTCTTTTTATCCTCACCATAGTTCTGGCAGGTGGGTGAGGTAGATTTTGACAGACCCAAAGTCCACACAGAACATGACAACTAGTCAGGTCAAATAGGAACCAAAGAATCCTCCCCAAACACTCCGTCATGCTAGTTTGTTGCTGAGGAGGCACAGATATTGAACCCAGTGCAAGATTTCTTTCCCTGGATTTGAGCGTTGATACAACTTGTGTTGTGGATGTGATGTCTGAATATAAATCAAATGAAGGGCAGAAGATGAAGGGCTTGACGCTTTTAATATTAATATTTGACTGAGCACCTGATGAGCTGGGGCAGTCCTTATGTACCAGCTTGATGTATATTGGGTCAGTTAAGGATTGTGGTGGCTAACATGGTTAGGACACTGGGTTGGAGGTTAGCAAGCCGGTGTTCGAGACCCAAGTACTGCTGTGTGGTGGGGTGAGCTCCTGTCATTTGCTCAAGCTCCTTGATGGGGACATCAAAGGAGCCCACACAGGCATCCTCCAGGCAACAGTGCTGTCACTGGCTAAATCTAATCCTTAAATGGTGCCTCTAGGATTGGGGAGATTAGGGATTGGGCTAGTTTTCTTGAGGATCTGGACTAATGAGCCTCTCTTGTTCTTCCCAGCTGAATGAGGTGTACAGAGTAATCCCAGGTTTCCAAAAGTTCCAGCAGACAAAATTCAGGTGAGAGCATAACTGGCTTGGGAAGAAAGAATGAAATCTCAGTCAACAGATTGTTTTTTAACAGGAAAGTAGATGATGATAGGTGAGTAACAAGGAACTTGTGTAATGAGAGAATATTTCTTTGGCCGAGGAGACTGTCTTCTTTCCTAGAATGTGAACGTAGTAGAATTTGAATTCTTCTCTGATCAGCTTTCCAATGCTACAACAATAACTGTATAAAGTGTACAGGATACTGATTTGGTCTGTCAGTCATTAAAGTTCTTGATATTCTTTTTGATTAAATCCATGAAATTTATGAATTTTATCTGTTTTCTCCCCAGGATTCAGCCAAATGCTGGAAAAAGGTAAACAAAACCATTCATTTCTACTCTAACTTCCAGGTGTGGACTTAGAAATAAATTTCTACTGCTGTGCTTTACTGCAACAATTTTTGCCTACTTTCCAGAAAATAGGATGTTGTTATTTAACTTTATCACTGCTGGTCTTTTTCTCTGCATTGCATTATTTACTTTCCAGAGAATCAATAGCAATAGCACTTAGACTTATATACCGCTCCATAGTGCTTTACAGCCCTCTCTAAGCAGTTTACAGAGTCAGCATATTGCCCCCAACAATCTGGGTCCTCATTTTACCGACCTCGGAAGGCTGAGTCAACCTTGAGCCGGTGAGAGATGAACTGCTGAACTGCTGGTAGCCAGCAGTCAGCAGAAGTAGCCTGCAGTACTGTATTCTAACCACTGCGCCACGACGGCTCAAGTTGTTTATCCTGAACTTCTCATTACTGCCTGTGCAAACCTGTGCTGATACAGGTACCGTGTTTCCCCAAAAATAAGACCCTGTCTTATATTTTTTTTGAACCCTGAAATAAGCGCTTGGCCTTATTGCCATGCACTCAAAAGCCCGATTGGGCTTATTATCAGGGGATGTCTTATTTTGGGAGAAACAGGGTAGTCCTCAACTTATGTCAGTTCATTCAGTGACCGTTCAAACTTAGGACAGCACTGAACAAGTAGCACTTAGGACCAGCACTCAGAGTTTTGACCTGTTGCAGCATCCCTGCGGTTACATGATAGCAATAGCAATAGCACTTAGACTTATATACCGCTTTACAGTGCTTTACAGCCCTCTCTAAGCGGTTCACAGAGTCAGCATATTGCCCCCAACAGTCTGGGTCCTCATTTTACCCACCTCGGAAGGATGGAAGGCTGAGTCAACCTTGAGCCGGTGAGATTTGAACTGCTGAACTGCAGCTAGCAGTCAGCTGAAGTAGCCTGCAGTGCTGCACTCTAACCACTGCGCCACCTCGGCTCTTTCCAACATCCCCTGATTTCCAACATCCCCTGCCAGCTTCCCTTAAACAAAGTCAAAGGGGAAGCTGGCAGGAAATTGGAAGTTATGGTCATGTGACATCCTTGCTTAATGATGGTGGGACTGCCAGAACTGCCATCGCTAAGAATTGTGGTCATGTGATCTCCCATTTTATGACCTCAACTTGGTGACAGCAATTCCAGTACTAATTGTCATTGTTAACTGAGGACTACCTGTAGTAGGCAGCTAAGAGCTACACATAGATTATTCTGGCTGTTGTAGATGGACATTTCCATTGACAGATTCTTCCACAAGTCTTTGGATTTGACTCTAGCCTGAAGTGTTTGAAGACAGACATATGGCCATTAATAGGCTCCCAGGAAGTGTGACCAGCTAAAAACTGTAGAAGCCCATGTTATCTCTTTGGTGCTGCAGCATGTTACCCGGTCTTTCAATTCACTGCAGATGCCACTTTTGGAGATAGTGGGAGCCACCCAATATTAATTCCTTAGCTGTGGAAGACTAGAAGTATTCTAGATCAGCATTGTCTGTGGATTAGCAATTATAAATTTGTGTGGGCATTTGTGGGCAATGGATGCATCTTGCTACAGCTCAAGCTGGGATGGCTGATCGGTTTGGGCATTATTATTTTTTCTTATATAACACCAGGGCTTCATTTGTCATGTTTCCTCATACGTGGCCATATGCCAGTATGCCTCTGATTGGCAGGGGCAGAACAAAAGCCTGAGCAGGGGAGGCAGCCTGATGTTTCTCTTCTTCCCAGGCAAGACCACACGATTCTGGACACAGTGATCCCCGCTCCCCGCTCAGCCAGGAACGAAATTATCAAAGTAACAGAGAAGCATATCTCGCAAGGAGCTTTCAATGAATTAAAAGTGTCACCTGGTTACTACACTGTGATTGCTGACCAAGGTAGGGGCCTCCTCCTTCTTTTTGCTTTAGCATCTGAGCTGCTCCATTTCAGACTGATTGGGGGGTGGGGTAGGGGGAGCCTTCTGTGATGGAATGCTTCTCCACACAGTTTTCTCTCTGTAAGGCAGGGGTGTCAAACTCGATTTCACTGAGGGCCGCATCAGAGTTGTGTTTAAACTCGGGGGGCCGGGATGGGCATGGCCAGGGTGGGTGTGGCCAGCTCGACGTCACTTGTGTCAGCGCCTGTGGTGGCCCGAGCACTCTGCCAGCGAAAATGGGCTCCTGAGCTCCATTTTCGGCTGCCACGGCCTCCTGCAACCCTCTGCCAGTGAAAACGGAGCTCGGGAGGGCCGCGGGTTTTCACTGGCAGAAGCACCATGGGCCAGTCCTTCGCTGTTTCCCGGGCAGCCCCTCAAGTTGAATCCAAGTGGTGCTAAGCTGTGGCCCTCAAATGTTGTTGAGCTTCAGCTCCCAACAGTCCTGGCCAGCACGGCTAACATGAGAAATACTAGGAGCTGCAGTTCAGCAACATCTAGGAAAATGAATAAATGAATGAATGAATAAATAAATAAATAAAAACTTGAATAAATGATGATGTGCAAATTCAGGAAGAAGAAGATATTGCCATCTGGACTCTCCTGTATTATGTAGGAAGACAGAGTAACCATATAGTTAGAACCCAAGGGCTCGTTTTATAAGAACGCTTTCCAATTGTGAACTTATCCTTCTTCTTTCCTTTGCCTCCATCCAAACTCCAGATGCCCAAGGCATGGTTGAGTTTCAGGAAGGGGTAGAGCTGGTGGATGTTCGGGTTCCCCTCTTCATCAGGGAAGAGGATGATGATGAAAAACAGCTGCAAGTAGAAGCTATTGGTGTTCCTGTGGGCACCGCAGAGATTGGTCGTCACCAGGTCAACATCACCATAATAAAAGAGCAAGGTAGTATGATAGCATGCAGTGGGGAGGACAAATGTTAGTCATACAATCACCTCTGGCTGGTCCTTATGTAGTTTATTTACCATAGTTAAATGTAGCTCATTCCTGAAAAAGGCTTCTGTTCTAATGGGCAGTCAGAAAAACATGTTTATGTTTTTGGTTCCTGAAAATCAGGTGTCCTATCTATATATTATAGACAAGAGGTGAAAGAACTCCTTTTGTGACACCTTCAAACTCTTCAAAGCACACCCTGAAAAAGGAAAATTCAAAAGTTAGGGTAAATTGATTGGGGAAACTTTAAAAAGTAGAATTAGTGCCCTAAGTCTTGCAAATATTTAAGGCAGGGGTCTCCAACCTTAGCAACTTTAAGACTTGTGGACTTCAACTCCCAGAGTTCCACAGCCAGCTTTGCTGGCTGAGGAATTCTGGGAGTTGAAGTCCACAAGTCTTAAAGTTGCCAAGGTCGGAGATCCCTGATTTAAGGCATTCATTTCATCTTTTAAAAATTTCCCAATTCTTCCCCAATGTCAAGCTGATTTCTGCCATAAGTGAGTCTAGGAACAAAACAGGTACTTGCAAGCCTTAAATGAGGTCACAGATCATCATTATAGCTATATGAAAAGAGTAGATCTGCCTCCAATATCACATGTGATAAACATGTTTTCCATTTTTCTCTGGCAACAGATGCTTATGGAATTCCAAGTCTCATATTCATTTAGGGAGGGATGAAAATGGTGAAGAACATAGCAAAATCCATTTAGAGGGTAGGCACACACATATCTGTTAATATTAGGGATGCCAGTAAAAAAAAATTTCTGAACTTGGCTGCCAACCTAGGCTATGCAGAGTATCAAGAAACTAGTTGGAGGAATATTTAAGTGTGGGGTCCTTGGTGCTCTCTGAGCTTGCTTGTGTGCGTCTGTGATCATGAGCCATATCATTTTTCACCCACTTTCTTGGGCTATTTTCCATCCAGGTGTGCAGTTGATTGGAGGTTTGTACCTGTCACTGATAGGTAGGGCATGCTGTCGTAGGCATTCATGCAGGAAGAAAAGTTGTTCTTTGGTGGAAATGTGCCGGCAGGCACATTTTTCCTAGAAAGTTTTCCTACATTTTTCCAAGCAAGCTCCGAGAGCACCAAGGACCCCTCATTTCAACCCTGAGCTACAAATATTCTCCTTTATTAATATTAAAGTGTAGATCTTGTTCTCTAGCTTAAAAATGGGGGCAATAAGTAATATTTCCTGCTGTAATCGTATGTCTAAATAGTGCCTAGATGAAACCATTATTTTACAGTATTAGATGATTAAGATTGTTAACATATTATCTTTGTATCTCTTTAGCAAATAGCATCATTAGCTTCCTGGAGCCAGTTTATTCATACAGCCGCTTTGACCAGCTGGCTAAGATCCCTTTGGTACGAGAAATATTGGAGAAGGGAAAATCCCAGATAACATACAGGACACGAGATCTCACAGCTCAGCAAGGCAAAGTAAGCACTCTGTGAAAACCAAAAGAGTTCTCATAACTGTTCCACAAAAACTTTTGGCCACTACATGGTCATATTGTAGCCCTGTGCATAAAAGAGGGAATATTTGTGCATAAAAGAGGGAATATGAGCCATGGTGGCGCAGTGGTTAGAATGCAGTACTGCAGGCTACTTCTGCTGACTGCCGGCTGCCTGCAATTTGGCAGTTCGAATCTCACCAGGCTCAAGGTTGACTCAGCCTTCCATCCTTCTGAGTTGGGTAAAATGAGGACCCAGATTGTTGGGGGCAATATGCTGACTCTATAAACCACTTAGAGAGGGCTGTAAAGCGGTATATAAGTCTAACTGCTATTGCTAATATATAAACGTATTTCTAGAAAAAGCATGAAATCCTGAACATCACTTAGAAAAGCAAACCTCAGCTTCAGCTTTTCAAGTGGGTACAGCAATACTTTGTTATCTCTCTGTCACCAAGCATACAAAGCAGTGAGGAGAGCAAGAAGCAATAAGATGTGATCTCAAGGCAGATTGACAAGTCTGCAGGCATTCCTGCCATATTAGAACAGCTCTGTGGACCCTGCATTGGTTGCCAACAAGCTTTTGGATGTTCTGGTACTAACTTATTACATGGCTTGGTGGGACCACATTTCCTCACTGAAATTAGCCTAGCCAGTTTGTTATGCCTGAGAAAAACTTAATAATGTTCCCATTTTAGGGAATTGAAGGGGGCTGAAACTCAACAGTAGTTCTTTTCAGTGGCTGAGATGGTTCTTTGAAACAACCTCCCACTGGGGATCTGTTGGCTCCAGCCCTAATCACCCAGAGCTCTTCTAGAGGACACTTGGATCTTGACTCCTTCTTGGTTTGGTTATAGTTTAGTTCAGGGGTGTCAAACTCAATTTAATTGAGGGCCGCATTAGGGTTGTGTTTGACCTCGGGGGGCTGGGGTGCGCATGGCCATGGTGGGCGTGGCCAGCTCAATGTCACTTGTGTCGGTGGCGCTTGTGGCGGCCCAAGCGCTCTGCCAGTGAAAATGGGCTCCCGAGCTCCGTTTTTGGCTGCGACAGCAACCCTCTGCCAGTGAAAACGGTTCATTGGCAGAGGTACCGCAGGCCAGTCCTTCACTGTTTCCAGGGCAGCCTCATGGGCCAGATCTAAGCACCCTGCGGTCCGGATTCAGCCCGCGGGCCTTGAGTTTGACACCCCTGGTTTAGTTAATTTGACATTATGTGGTTTTTCATTAGTCTTTGTAGACTTTTTGTTTACTGTATTATATATTGTTTGTTATGCAACTTAACTTTCCGTTGCTGGGACTCCTTAGGGATTTGGCTGGCTATGTGAATTAAGGGTAGTTTAATAATAATAATGGGAAAACCCTGAATAAACTAGCAGATCTTACAACATAAATCTGCAGACTAAACATTGTTTGATAAAATGTAGTGCGCCTTTGGTGTTTTTGCTTTTTCTTTGGGGTTTCTGTTTGTTTGTCTGTTTAGTTTGGGGCACAATTCTAATTGAGACCAATGTATTCAGAGGAAGGAGGCTGTATGGGGGAAGTCTTAAAAAGAAAACGCCTTGCATGCCTGCCAATTCAATTTTTAAGCTTCAGTGGAGCAGAGGGAACAGTAATTTTGTGAAGGAAGAGGCTGGGAAGAAAGGTTAAAAAGCCCTCTGGAACAATGGTTTGTGTTAGGGAGAAGTTATACAGTAAGCATTTCACCTGTTCTGTAGTTGAGATCTTACACCATCTTCTTTCTATAGCCAAAGGAGGAGAGGAAGAGAAACAAACTAGGAATAAGAAGTTGCTGGTGCTGCTTTCAGTTCATTATCAGCCCAGTGGACATAGTCCCAAGGCCACTGAACATCTCCTCATTTCTTTGTAGCTACTTTATGGATCATCCATTCCATAGCAATACAGAGTTCAATAGCAATAGCACTTAGACTTATATACTGCTTCACAGTGCTTTACAGCCCTCTCTTAGCGGTTTACAGTGTCAGCATATTGCCCCCAACAATCTGGGTCCTCATTTTACCCATGTCGGAAGGATGAAAGGCTGAGTTAACCTTGAGCCTGGTGAGATTTGAACTGCCAAATTGCAGGCAGCTAGCAGCCAACAGAAGTAGTCTGCAGTACTGCACTCTAACCACTGTGCCACCGTGGCTCAATGTAGATTTTGTTCTTCTTTCTCAAAAAAACGAATGAAATATATTTGATGAAATGTAATTCTGGTTCTGATAAATACAGTAAGTGTGGAAACTGTTATATAGTAAAGGATTTTTAAAATATGTATTTTGTACATTGTACATGCTCAAGGTGGAGGCCATCTTCTAAAATGTTGTAAATTGCTCTAGGTGGTGCCTTTGGATCAGAAGGACAGAATATGGATGTTTCAATACTTTAATGTAGAAAAATAGTACCTTGTTCAGCGTGTTCTCTCTTTACCTTTCCAGGATTATGTTTTTGCGGAGGGTGATCTGCTCTTCCTGCCTGGAGAGAAGCAGAAGGAAGTGCAAGTCAAATTGATGGAGTTGACAGAGATTGATGCCCTCCTTCGGAACCAGCAGCTGAAACAATTCGCAGTGGATCTCATCAATCCCAGGTTTGGGGCAAAGGTTGGCAAATACCCTCAAACCATAGTGACAATTGTTGATCCAGGTGAGCTACATTCATTTCCAATGACAATTCTCATTTTAATGCCTAAGTACCATTTGCCTATTGTGCTGTATTGTATAGACATTTAGACTTCTTGATTCCCTAGGCTCTGGCAAATGGAACCACAGAGACTTTAGTATTTAGGATCGAAAAATTTGACATAATGTGATTCCCAGAAAATATATTCTCATTCATAAGCTAGCAGTGTGGTCATTAAACAGTCAAATCCCATTTGTTCAATGTTGCTTTGAGTTTCAGCCAGAGATGTTGTGTCATGTATGTCCTGTCATAATTGTGAGTGTTTTAATGATATTCCTTTAGCCATTGTTTGATGTGGTAACCAGGATACAGGGTGGCGGGTCGGAGCATCCCAGTGGTGGTTGGGAGAGGTAGGTATGGCGGGAACCGAAGGGCAGACCATGTGTGGAGAACTAGTACTCGCTGTATCAAAGCGATTGCCTGTTCTGACCCTTCTGGTGACTTGGGTTTTCAGGGCCCTGGCCTCAGGCTGCTGCTGCTTAATGCCAGATCGATTGTGAACAAAGCCCCTCTCGTCCGGGATTTAATCCTGGAGGAGAGAGCAGATCTGGCATGTATAACCGAAACCTGGCTGGGACAGGAGGGGGGTGTTCCCCTTTCAGAGATCTGCCCAGACGGGTTTCAGGTGCTGAACCAGTCACGCCTCCAGGGCAGGGGTGGGGGCGCGGCTATCATAGTCCATAAGAATCTTTGTCCTCGCAGGATCCCTGCCCCTGAGATTGTTGGGTGTGAGTCTCTCCTTGTGAAGTTGGACTTAGGGGTGCAGGTGGGTTTGTTGTTGACGTACCTACCCGCTGGGACAGTGTTCCCCTTTCAGAGATCTGCCCAGACGGGTTTCAGGTGCTGCACCAGTCACGACTCCAGGGAAGGGGTGGGGGAGTGGCTATCATAGTCCATAAGAGTCTTTGTCCTCGCAGGATCCCAGGATCCCTGATTGTTGGGTGTGAGTCTCTCCTTGTGAAGTTGGACTTAGGGGTG
>QLTV01003460.1:1235493-1245976 GCA_003457575.1 Thermophis baileyi
TCCTGGCTCCCCTCCTCAGGCAGCCCGCGGGAGTTTCTTCTCCCTCCCGCTTCCCTCGAGTGCCGGAGGCGGGGGAGCGTCAGTGGACACAACGCCAAGGAACGCGACGGAGCTACAAGTCCCAGGTAGGACGTGCATCTCGCGGCCCAACATGTTCCACCTGCCAGAAATGAGTCTCTGTGAGACTCGTCCCGCCACCGCCGCTGCCTCGTGGAGCAGGACTCTGCAAGGCCTGTTGTGCCGTTGCATGCACCAACGGCAGAAGGACCCCAGCTGTGCCAGTATGATGAAGTTTGCGGCAGTCCTGCAGTTCGTGCATGCAACGGCACAACAAGCCTTACTGAGTCCTGCTCCACGAGGCGGTGGCGGCAGGGAGGGGAGGCGAGGCAGCGGCGATGGGACATGCAGACCCACGCTCGCCGCCTACTGCACCCTCAAAATAATAAGCCCCCCCCAGTGGCAGCGGGCCAGCAGCTCGGCCGGCGCCAAGAACAGGGAGGGGAGGCAGCAGCGATGGGACATCCAGTCCCACGCTCGCCACCTACTGCACCCCCAAAATAATAAGCCCCCCCCCAATAATAAGGCCAAGGCCATATTTTGGGGGTCAAAAAAATATAAGCCCCTGTCTTATTTTCGGGGAAACACGGTATCAAAAAATCCAATTCTTTCTTTCTTTCTTTCTTTCTTTCTTCTTTCTTTCTTTCTTTCTTTCTTTCTTTCTTTCTTTCTTTCTTTCTTTCTTTCTTTCTTTTTCTTTTTCCTTCCTTCCTTCCTTCCTTCCTTCCTTCCTTCCTCCTTCCTTCTTTTTCTTTCTTTCTTTCTTTCTTTCTTTCTTTTTCATTCATTCTTTTCTTTCTTTCTTTCTTTTTCTTTTTTGCAGTTCCTATCATTCCTGATGTACCAATAATTGATGCACAAGGAAGAGAAGACTATGACAGCTTTCTAATGTACAGCACAGATGTATTGCGTTCACCAGCTGGTAGCAAGCATCCCAGCGTCTCAGATGACTCTGGTACAGTATGCTTCATTATAGCTTGCAAAAAATGTTTGGTGGCCATTTTTTAATGATGTATAGATATAAGAGAAAATGTATATACAAGGGCAATACAAAACAACTTGAACATGCAGAGCACCATATTAACAAGCTAGCAAATATTTTTCCTATTATTTAGAAGCAAACATACCTTAAGCCGCGGTGGCGCAGAGGTTAGAATGCAGTACTGCAGGCTACTTCTGCTGACTGCCGGCTGCCTGCAATTGGCAGATCGAATCCCACCAGGCTCAAGGTTGACTCAGCCTTCCATCCTTCCGAGATGGGTAAAATGAGGACCCAAAATTGTTGGGGGCAATATGCTGACTCTGTAAACCTCTTAGAGAGGGCTGTAAAGCACTGGGAAGCGGTATAGACGTCTAAGTGCTATTGCTATTGTTATTAAGGCAGAGCTAGTATTATTGCTTACAGAAGTTCTATGAGAAAATGGCAAGGCAAGAAAAATAGAAACGAAAAGTCCATTTAAGTTATCAGGTCCAATCTATGTAACAGTACCTTCTGGACTAAAATAAATAAATGAATAAATAAATTCCAAAGTGCTATAATCCAGGCACTCAGATGTATCAGGAGGCATCTGGTGGGTCCATATTGAAATTAGGGTGCTAGACTTGACCTGTGCTTTCCCTTGGAATCTATTTGCCTCTCTAAAAAAAAAATCTGAGGAATGCTTTGTGTGGAGGTTTCATAGTTCCGAATATTCATACACATACTTCTGAAGTGGAAGTTTTCTGTTTGGTGGTTTATCAACCCCTGATAGCAAAACAGGACTGTAAATTGTTTTTGTACTTGCATTTCATGGATTTTCCTCTAATGTAACAAAATAGCAAACAATCACTTCTATCTAACCCCAACAGTCATGGCACAAGTTCACCATCAGACCACTGGACTTGTTAAATGCCTTTGCCATCTATTTTTCAGGAATAAAAGTTTCAGCTTAGAGGTCATCACAATTAATTATTTCATCATTTTTTAAAGGTTTTTTTTTTTAGTTTCCCATTTCCTGGTTAACTGCTATCAGTCGCTGAGGTAGTACAAATCCAAAAGCCAAAATATGCCTTCCAAAACCAATAACAACTTAAACCAGGACAAAAAAAACTAACAACCAAATCCCATTATCTACACCAGAGGTGAGGAGTTTATGTTGGTAAACCAGTTCTTAATCCCATCAATCCATACCATTTAAGCCATGGGCCCCTGTAGTCTAGTAACATATGCATTTTGACCTGGGTAGTAGATAGAAAAGGACACTGCCCGTCATAGAGTTTCAAAATTATTGCCTTTTTGAGGGTCAGATAAACAAAGTATACATGAGAACCAGTTTGTAAGTTGTTGTATTTAGGCATATGATTGATTTCTTCAAAAGAAGTTTCAAGTGCATTGTACTTTGCATTTGGTTTTGGTTCAGCATGTAGTTCCAATTCTTAGTCATTTTTAGTCATGACCAAAGCCTACTTCTGAAAATTACCCTGCTCTATTCCTTGTCACAAAAGATTTTTCGAACCTTTTGAACAAAGGCAGACATATAATGCTTCTATCTATGGATTCCATATTGTGATTTATTTGAGTCAAGGTACAATGTCCATAATTCAAGAGGAATGTAGATCATGGAAATATTGTGCATTTTTAAAGCGAAAGATCTTGGTGGTAATACATAATAAAATATTCTAATAATTGTTATTTAAAATAATCAGTTATATTATGTTAAAATATTTTCTCACATTAGGATGTGTTAAGGATATGTAAAGAATTGTCTCAGTTTTCAAAGATCAAATAGCAAAATTTCCTGTTAGCTGATTCCTGGATTCTACTGTTCAAAGAATGTACTTCCCCCCCCACCCCCTAACTGTCTGGCTCTCCTTAAAGAATTTGTTCTTTCTGGACCTTGTCTGTCTCCTGTAGAGTGATAGTTCTCCCAAGCATTACCTTGGTTGTCCCTTACCATTTTAGCTGTTCCTTCAGCCTTATTTATGTTCAGCTTTGGAAATAATCTTCCATGAAGTAGCTGGCTCCACTTCATTTATCCCTTAATTATTCTTTTTCAGTGTATGTTCTCATATTTGAGAACAAGCCACTTCAGTTACTACAGATATTAGAAAATTGCATTGTTTTCAGCTGAAATGAAACTTTAGCCCATCCACAAGGCACAGTTATAATTTTCTGACATCGAACAGATTGCTAGAGGGGTGGATACAATAATTTCCATACAGTCAAGGGTTCTGAAGAACCTGATCTTTTTACAAGTAGACTTCAACATACAACCATTTGTTTAATGACCTTTCAAAGAAACAAAGGGACTGAAAAAAGTGACTTATTATAACCATTCCTTGCACTTAAAATTGTCACAGATCCCCACGATCATGTGATCAAAATTCTGGTGCTTGGCAACCAGCATTTGTTTACAATGGGTTGCAGTGTTTCAGGGTTAGTACCATTTGTAACCTTCCCAACTGGCTTCCAACAAGTAAAGTCAATGGGGGAAGCCAGATTTGCTTGACAACCATGTGATTCTCTTAACAACTGCAATGATTCACTTAATAATCATGGCAAAAAGGATTAAAGTTGGATGTGATTCACTTAACCGTCTTACTTAGCAATGGAATTCTGGTCCCAACTGCAGTCATAAGTCAACTTCTTGTATGTAATTTTGCAATTGGAAAAAAATTCTTCAACAAGCACAGTGATGTTCTGATATTTTATTCTAGAAATCAGTGCTTCAGTTCAGCACTCTCTCTCTCTCTCTCTCTCTCTGTGTGTGTGTGTGTGTAGATACATGATAAGGTAATACAGTAATGTGATTTTAAGGTTGCAGTAATGCATAGATGGATTTATTCGGGCGTAACCACAACTGAATGCAGCATGATTCAGCTGCCGTACAGTTATGGCCATTGGTATAAATTATTGATATGATACAGAAAGTTTGAAAATGATTTCCCCCTTCTATTCTTACATTGAACTCTTATACATGCATATTTGGGAGTATTTCCTACTGTATTAAGTCAGTGAAACTTGTTTCCAGGTGACTCTGCGTAGTATATATATAGATTTTGGGGTCCTGCTACACATTGAATCAAGAAATCACTACAGGTAGTCCTTGACTTACAACCACAGTTGAGCCCAAAATTTCTGTTGCTAAGCAAGACAATTGTTAAGTGAGTTTCGCCCCCATGTTATGGCTTTTCTTGCCACAATTGTTAGGTGAATCACTGCAGTGGTTAATTAAGCCACATGGTTGTTAAGCGAATCTGGCTTCCCCATTGACTTTGCTTTTCAGAAGGTTGCAAAAGGTGATGATATGACCCCAGAACACTGCAACCGTCAAAAATTCATGTCAGTTGCCAAGCATCTGAACTTTGGTCAGTGACCTCAGGGATGTTGCAACAGTTGTAAGTGTGAAATATGGTCATAAGTCACTTATTTTTCATTATTTTACATTACCCGACTCTGTAGTTTCTTCCCCAAACCCCCACAACTTTAACCTTCAACTGACTACCATTGACATCACCCCATTCCTGAGAGGTCTGTAAGGGGCGTGCATAAGTGCACCAGCGTGCCTACCGTCCCTGTCCTAATGTACCCATATATTTGTAAAATTTCTTGTACTCATAACCATGCTTGTACTTATATATTCACAAACATGTTTATACTCTGTTTATACTTTGTTCGTAATCATATATACGCTTGACAAATAAATAAATAAAATAAAAATATTTCAATGCTGTTGTAACTTCGATCACTAAACTAATGGTTGTGAGTTGAGGACTACCTCTTTCTGATGACAACTAAGGCTTAATGATGAACTTAGTGCAAATAAGGCAGTTTGAGAAACTAATTCTTGCTCCGTTGCTGGATATCTTGCTTCAGAGATATCCAGACAACTACTAAGTATTACCCTAGTTCTTGGCTAATTTGATTCTATACCCAATTGTGATTTTGTTTTTATTTATTGTCCAATGTTATATTTATTAAATTAAGAGGGTAAAGGAAGGTCACCTCTGGTCCTATGAACTACTGATTCTAGATACTTTTTTTAAAGATGGGATGTCGTAATTTTACTATGATTGGCAAGAATCTGAGAGTGGACCTTATGGATCCTGCTCGGGTCTCCACTTTCCACTCATAATCTGAGCACAAATAAAGTGCATATGTAGCAAACTCTTTTCAGGGCTACAAGAGTCCTTGAGTATTGTGCTTCCCCCTAAAGTGTTGCTAGGAGACACTAAGGCAGGTTTGCAGGTAGTTTGCAAGTGATGGACCGGCTGCTTTGTACCCCTCACGGCGCTACCTGCACTCTTCCGACTATGCCAACGCAAGTCCTTCACTTGTTCCAAAAGGCTCTCGATGGAAATATGTGCAGCTGCTGGGGGACGAGCTGGACCTTCGTCACATCACCTGGAGACTCCCAGTAGAACTGATCCCTCGTTACTCGGACAGCAGTTGCTTTTCCTCGGACACAGAGGGTCTCCTCCACGAGGGTAGTACCCCCTCTGAGCTAGTGGACAGTGATGCAACCAGCGGCAGCCTACCAAGGAGTGGGACTTCCCAGCCCCAACCAGGTGAAGGATGGCCACCTTCTTCCCTCCCAGTAACCATGATGTCTCATCCTACTCCAGGGCCCTGGAATATAATTTATTCACGCTACCCCTCTACAAGCTACAAGGACATGTTAATGGCATGATGCGTTTAGCATTTGTAATGGAATCTGCTTGTGATTGGTTATTTAGTACCATAGCCCGGGCTATCCTAGGCATGGAATTGAATGAAACAGAAGTGCAAAGAGAGAGAATTCTTTTGGGACACATGTTGCATATTTCTGCCCTTCATGTAGCTCACAAGCTAATTTCAAAAATCCTCTGCAAACCATCAATTCAGACATCTGAGTTCCTTTCCTACCAGGTACTTGGTAGAAGTAGTGAAAAAAGAGGGGGGAAATGGTGGTCAAAAAACGCATTATTTCCTTCAGCCTTTTTCATTGCTGGCATTTATTCCCCCAATCTATTATACCTGAAGGAAACCGCCCCTCTGCAGTATTTAGAAGTCCCCTCCTCCCATTTGGAATCTCGTTAGCATATGACAACAGTATTATCTGCTACAGCAATCTCATAACTATGATTTTCTTCAGCATACTAAACCTGGTGAACTTTCACCATCCTGGTATGTTCCAGCTGCTTCACGTGACAGCTCCTTGATGGAACCTGTTGCCCTAAATATCTGAACAATGCCAAATAGGGTATATTACATTGTGTAATCAACCAATGATTCCAACAACTGTTTAAAAATTCAGTACATTCTTAGAATCGTTGAGACAGAACTAATGCCTTCCCCTGAGCATTTTCTGTAATTCATTTAAGAATGTCTCTTCATCTTGCCCTCATTATTTCCAATAGTGGTTAACAGAGTTGATTGAAGAACTCGAAAACAGGAAAAAAAAGATGACCAGCCAGAGTGTTTGTTATTAATATCTGGTTCCAGTATATATAATGCCTCTGAATATGAAGGGTCTCTAACTATTTGGACAGACATTTGAATATATTAGTCTTACAGGAACTTAATGGATGCTATAAAATTGCTAGCAATTATAGTCATGTCTTGCCTTTTCAAATGATTGCTTGTTTTAAAGTGGATTAAAGTAGTAATAACGTTTTCTTTTTTGAAAAATATAGCATTACTTGAATATCATGTCCTTTAGTATTTGGTACATCATTTGGCATTCATGAAGCCACCTTCTGACCTTACCAACCCTTGCTCTTTTCCTATTGGTCCTTTCAGTCTATTTAATTCTGATATTGATGTTTTGTTGTGCATTGTGAGTTTAAGTGATGCGACATAAGGGATGTTGGTTCTTATGGAGCCCTAGAATGCACTTTATAGATAAGAAGCAGAATAAAGCCGAGGTCAATGTTTCCCAAACTGATGCTCTTCAGGTGTCTTCAGCTTTGAATCCCATTAATCTGCAACCAACATATCTGGTTGGAAATAATACAATATATTGGAGGCACTCGGTTACATGTTGATACTAGAAACTTTGAGTTCACATATCTTACTGAGCCATTTCTTTAATTTAAACATGGATTGGTTAATGTAACCACAGTTGGCTGATTTCATACAGCATGCTGCCATGAACCTTGATATATGAACCGTAGTGTTTGGGTTCACTAAGTAAAAATTAAACCACATTATGAATTAGCACAGACTGTGAGCCCAGGCATTCTAAGATATCTTTATTGTCAAATCTCATATTAATTAACTTGGCTGAGATGCATATGCATAGTCACTGGTTACAGATGCTAACTGCAGCAAATTGAATAATTTCCAGAACACCTGATGAATGGCCGATTGGATATTGCCTTCCCTGCCGGTAGTGGAAGTTTAACCCGAAATCATCTAAGTCCACATGTATACCACGAGAGAAGAGTAATCGGAAACTCATCGCTAACAAGAGAGTATACCACGGTGTCTGGACATGGTAGGTGACTAACGTGTGCTAATCTGTTAGTGATTTGAGAATGTTCAGTGTTCTATCAGAAGGCGATTCCAGTTAGTTGAGTTCTTTCTCTCTCACTTGGTCTCTCATGCCAGTTAGCATTAGATAGGAAAAAAATATTCCTTCTTCCTCAGGCTATTCCTTCAGTCACTGTGCCTGGTGTTGGTGCTGCAATCTTTTCTGGTACTCTCAATGGTGTGTCTTTCTTTCTTTCTCTCTGTTTTGGCATGTCCTTTAGACCCATCCAGGAATGTTTTCTCTCCCACATATGAAGAAACTAGAAGGATACCCCAGATCCCGCAGGATGTGGGCTTTAGGAGGGCAAATGTGATGGGTTACTCTGACAGCAGTGATGCTCGGGATTCTATAGTCATGACTGATGGGCCCTCTTGGATTTCCAAATACTTAGGTATAGCAAATGGCATAGCATGGCTGATCAATTGCAAGGCTGTTTGCTCCAGCTAGAGTGACTCATCTCATAAGCTGCTAATTTATTCACGTTAAGTTCCTTCAAGTGGCTTTGCTTGTAGACCTGCTTGTGTGCATGTGCTAATTTGCTCTGCCTTCTAACCTTCCATCTCTTTCACTTTGATGGCTTTCATGTTCTAATGACATCACTTCAGTTATTATATTACACACTCAAAGGAATTAGTGCTCAGTCAGTATCCTTAACAATCTGCAATTCTTCTGTGTCTCCATGTCCATCTGCACAGGTCATAACAGGCAAATATTACAATATGTTCCTTTTAAAACATATTTATATAGTTTAAGGAGTTGCTGAGGTTCATGGTCTATATTCATTATAGCTCACAACCTTATAATTACAGCTATTTCCTCTGGTTTTGAAACGACCTTGTCCTCTATAGAAAGGAAAGCACCTTGCTTGCATCCAAAACAAACATTTGGAAGAGAGGGAAACTTCTTATTCTACATCTGGCCAGATGAGTCTATTCCTTTAAGGAGGAAGCAAAATGCTTTAGGAGCTTTTTCCCTCCTGACTTCTCTGCCTAAATGCAAAAAGATGAGCAAAAGTCGGTGGGTTGGCTCGAGCTGCTTGGAAAGCAATTCTACGTCTCCTAATGGAGGCACTCTAGGAATTGCTACAGTTCAGATAATAATTGCTATATAATGTTGTCTTCCACTTCTCAAGGGTGCAAAACAATTACCATTATGACTATATTTAATTGTTACTTTCCCATTCTGAATAGCATTAGGGAAAAACAAACAAAAAGGAAAAAGCAGAAGTCATTTACAATGCAAGGTTGTAAGAGCCACTTTGTAGGATAGACTGGCAGAAGACTACATCCACAAACACATCCACAAAAATCAACTAGCAGTAGAAAGACATGACAAGAACACTTTAATCTCGCAACACATAGCCAAACTCAGCCAGTTTCAAGTGGAAAACTATTAACTTCATAAACTAAGCCAAATCGAAAAATGCTAGGGAATTCCTAGGATGTTCAGACAAATAGACTTACAGAAATAAACCATATTTACACACCATTCAAAAAAGGCAATAAAAAAACCTAGGCAGGAAACAAAAAGACAAGAACACATACTCTCCAACAGCCCATATTCAGATAAGCAGAGATCAACACAAGACAAACAATCAGGCAGAAAATGATATTCTAATCAAATAATCACCAAGGAGGAAATTACACCCCAACCCAAACTACTAATTATTAAAAGATAGCAAAACCCACACTCACTCACATTAATGATGTTATCTAGTTGGGTAATGAAACATCTGTAAGCAAACAACCAAGCTTAGAGAATACCAAACGTTCTGCAAAATGAACAGTCCAGGGTGCATTTTGTCCTCCTCAGCCCCAGAAGGCCAGGGACTACACTGACTCTGAAGATGTCTATGAAGTTCTGATCAGCTAGGCCCTAATTTGTCAGGTGGGTGAGTTTAATCTAACCTCCACCTGGAACCTTGCCATGCCCTGGGGATCTAGGACCTGGGGACAAGAAAAAGAATTGCTTCCCTGACAAAACCAACTCTCCTCTTCTTTTCCTGCTGCATGCAGCCAAGATGCTCTTTTCCTTCATTGTCCACTGATTCTTCAGCCATGCTGTTCCCCTCAATTCTTCTGGCTACATTCTCAACATCTCAGCTTACTCTTTGCTTGTTCTTCTTTGACACAAAAGGAGGTCTCACGCTGATGTGGAAGATTGCATTTTGTCCTTTCATTGCCTTCAGATCTAATCTTGCTATTTTCTATCTGCCTCAGATTCTAGAATGCAGCTTCTGAATGTTCCCGACACTCCTACTCGCTTGGTGTTCTCTGCCCTGGGGCCAACCTCCCTGAAAGTCAGCTGGCAGGAACCCCACTGTGATAAAGAAGTACAAGGATACAGTGTGCAATACCAGCTTCTCAATGGAGGTCAGTGAAGCTCTCTCTGTGGTGAAAGTGGGAATCGGAAATATATACAGTTGCAAGAAAAAGTATGTGAACCACTGTTCCCTCTAAGGTGCGCGGCCGCGCACGTCACAGGGAATCGCCGCGCAGCAGTTTTGAACTGCCGCGCAGCGATTTCCCATGTCAGAGGGAACGTTGCTGCGCGGCCGCGCACGTGACAGGGAATCGCCGCGCAGCAGTTTCAAACTGCCGCACAGCGATTTCCCTTGTTAGAGGGAACGTTGATGTGAACCCTTTAGGATTATGTGTAGTTTTGCATGAATTGGGCATAAAATGTGCTCTGAACGTCATCTAAGTCACAACAATAGAAGAACACAGTCTGCTTAAAATAATACTACACAAACATTAGATGTTGCCATGGTTTAATTGAACATAACATGTAAACATTCACAGTGCAGGGAGGAAAAAGTATGTGAACCTTTGGACCTAATAATTGGTTGACCCTCCTTTGGCAGCAATAACCTCAACCAAACGTTTCCTGTAGTTGCAGATCAGACCTGCACAACGATCTGGAAGTTGGACACA
>QLTV01003460.1:1246665-1263943 GCA_003457575.1 Thermophis baileyi
AATATCATCTCGCTGATTGGAGTCAAGGTTGGCTCACTCCTGGCTCCAATTAGCTCTTGGAGAAGTCATTGGGCTAGGGGTTCACATACTTTTTCCTCCCTGCACTGTGAATGTTTACATGTTATGTTCAATTAAACCATGGCAACATCTAATGTTTGTGTAGTATTATTTTAAGCAGACTGTGTTCTTCTATTGTTGTGACTTAGATGAAGTTCAGAGCACATTTTATGACCAATTCATGCAAAAATCCACGTAATCCTAAAGGGTTCACATACTTTTTCTTGCAACTGTACATAAAACCCTGTTTTGTCGAAAGGCATCCGATTCTAGAGCGATCAGAACATGGTTTGTAACATGGAACACCCCCAAATCGTGTTTCTTATTGCTGAGGTCTGTTTCCAAACTGCCCAAACAGATTTCCCTGTCCTGATGTTTTCCAGATGTTTCCATACACCACAGCAGGGGCAGAACCTTCATAGACCCTCTGTGAGGGGGATGGACAGCTTCTAAATTTGATAAATAAATAAATAAATAAATATTTCTGTATATGTTCAATAATGTTCCCTAATATATCAACCAAGGCTCCATTAGAAGATAGCTGTTTGACTGGAATAGGGGTAATGTGAATTTGGGTCCTGATGAAAAACACTAAATTCAAAATGTGTAAAATCCTTAATTCCCAAATAATCCACAGACAGAATTGGTAGGTTTAGTTTTCTTTTCATTTTCTCTGAGATAACGTGTTACAAAAGAGACAAGGACACAGTTTTTCTTCTGACGTATACTAAACTGAAGGGCATGATCATCTATGAAGAAGAAACATTCACAATTATTTCTGAACAAAAGATCATACGCATGGTTGCCTCAAGATGTGACTTGTAGCATTCAGCCTACCACATTCACTAGCAGTGCCTATTCTGCCAATAGAAGCTGCAATTTTTGATCATCATAGTTTGTGGGATGACAGCTGGTTTTTCTCCTATTTCTTAGGCGAAATAAAGAGACTTACAATTCCCAATCCAATGCAGAACTCTGTGGTGGTGGATGATCTATTACCTAACCACTCCTATGTCTTCAAAGTAAAGGCCCAAAGTGATGAGGGATGGGGTCCAGAAAGAGAAGGTGTGATAACCATTGAGTCACAGGTGGATCCACGCAGCCCTCTCAGTCCCGTGCCAGGTAATTGTTTTGAAATGTTTACAATTTCATGGATATGCTACTACTTTTCCAAATGTTGATTTTCAGCTGTGCCTTTTGGGAGAAGGAGTTCAAAGTAAATCTGTGCTTATTCTGCAGGAAAACCATGCATGTAGTCGTTATTCATATTCCACCTTTCTTTTGGGAAGTGGGACTGTCACATCCTTATTTTAAAATTAAGATAGGTTTAGGCGAAGAGATGGACTCCAGAGGATGGTAGAGAACAGGAAGGCCTGGAGGAACGTTGTCCATGGGGTCGCGATGGGTCGGACACGACTTCACAACTAACAACAACAAGGCGAAGAGAAAGAGTGGCCCAAGTCAGCTTGATAGTGGAGTAAGGACCAGAATCTGGGATTCCCCAGTGCCAGTCCTACGTTCATCCACTACTTACACTGAATCTTGAGTGGTACTTTACTTCTTGTAAATTTCAAATGTAATTAGGTTAGCTTTTTGGATTCAACAAAGCAATAAATGTAGAAGATATTTGAAAAGCCCAAATGCAATTCTACAATTCTAAATCTTTGAACTTCTGCCTGTGCCTCTGCTTGCTACTGGTTTGATTTTCTCTTAACAGAACTCTGACCATTCTTCTTTACTTGATAGGGTCACCATTTACCCTGAGCACACCCAGTGCCCCAGGGCCTCTCGTATTCACAGCCTTGAGTCCAGACTCGCTTCAACTAAGCTGGGAGAGACCCCGCCAACCCAATGGCTTAATTCTGGGCTACATGGTCACTTGTGAGACTCTGCAGGGTGAAGGTATGTCAGCCTTTTGAAATACATTCCACTTCAGTTGCAAAGCTTCCCCTGCCAACATATAGCATTTCCCAAATTACAGAAGAGAGTAAGATGGCTCGGAGCTGTATAAAATAACCACAATCACCTGAAATGAAGCATCTAGCATGAGGAGGAGATGGGACTGTATGGGTGAATATGTATTATTCCTTAAGCTTCCTACCCCTTATTTTTATTTTTCTCTGCTCAGGGGAACCCAAGACTATCTATGTGGAGGGAGATAACCCAGAGACCACCCTTACAGTGCCTTACCTGAGTGAAAATGTTCCGTATAAGTTCAAAGTGCAAGCCAAGACCACTCAAGGCTTTGGCCCTGAAAGAGAGGGCATTATCACCATTGAATCTCAAGACGCAGGTATGCTTTGGCGTCAATGTACTTCTATCATCTGTTCTTCTTAGTGTGCTGTTAAGGGCATGTTGTCAACCAAGGTGTAAAAAATGCAGAATTCAATTCCTCTTTCCTTTCATACTGTAAAGTACAAATTATAGGAATTGGCTCTGGCTCTGGTCTTGTCAGGTGTTCCATGGGCTAATGGGTGGTGCCCGATTACTCCCGCTGCCTAACCTGAAATGGCCATAAAGGTGAGTTGCCAGCAACAGGAGGAGAGGTGGCATGCCACAGCAGCAGGGTAACAGAATAACAGAGTTGGAAGGGACCTTGGGGGTCTTCTAGTCCAACCCCCTGCACAAGCAGGAGGCACTATACTATTCCAGACAAGTCCTGTCCAGTCTCTTCTTAAAAGCCTCCAGTGATGGAGCACCCACAACTTCTGGAGGCAAGCCGTTCCACTGATTGTTCTCACCGTTAGGAAATTTCTCTTTAGTTCTAGGTTGCTTCTCTCCTTGATTAGTTTCCATCCATTTCTTCTTGTTTTGCCTTCTGGTCCTTTGGAAAATAAGAAAATGCCTTATAAGGACTAATAAGGACTCTTCTTTGTGGCAGCCCCTTAAATATTGGAACATTGTTATCATGCCACCTCCAGTCCTTCTTTTCACTAGACAATCCTAATTCCTGCAGCCATTCTTCATGCTTTAACCTCCAGCCCCCTCTTTTCTGCACTCTTTCCAGATCTCTACATCTTTTTTATGACCAAAACTGGATGCAATATTTGAAGTATGTCCTTACTAAGGCTTTATAAAATGCTACTAATATTTCACGTAATTTTGATTCTGTCTGTTAATGCAACCTAGGATTGTGTTGGCCTTTTTGGCTGCTGCCGCACAGTGGTGGCTCATATTTAAGTAATTGTCCACTAGGACTCTATATCACTAGTGTCACTAGGAATTAGTAAGAAGTGGTCAATAAAAACTGAGCAGACCTCAAGCTTTGCTTCAGTCATCTCTGAAGTTCTGAAGACTGCACTTGTAACAAAGCTGGTTTCCAGAGAAGATGCAAAACACTCCAATCAGATGTGAAAAACCCAAATTTCAATGGTCTTAGCTTTGGGCTGGAGATGAGAAGGACAGGGATGAGCACCCTTCAGGTTGTTTTCCTTAAATGTTGTTCTTTTGTGGGGCCTAGGAAGTATGCCTTCTTGCAGCTGCCCATGTACTGTGGAACACTCTTCTCCCAGAGATCTGGCAGTCCCCCATACAGTTTCAGGGGTGGGATTCAAAAATTTTAGCAGCCGGCTCGCCCACCACAGGGGAGGGGAGGCGTTTTCACCCTCCCCAGGCTCCGGAGGCTTTCCTCGAGCCTCTGGGAGGGCGAAAACGGCCTCCCCCGGGCTCCGGAGGCCCTCCGGAGGCCGGAAATGGGCCCCTGGAACTTCCGGGAGGCTCGTTTTTCGCCCTCCCAGAGCCTCCGTGCGGGCCCTGCACTTACCTGGCATCCAAAATGGGCCGCGTGGAGACTCCTGGGAAGGAGAGGTGGGGTGGGCGGGGCCAGCCATTCCTTACAACTACCGGTTCGGCGAACCAGATGTAAAATTAGCATCCGGTTCGCCCGAACCAGCTGAATCCCACCCCTGCCCATACTCCTTACCTTCTAGAAGCTCTGGAAATGCTGGCTCTTCTCACAAGCATTGGATAGGATGAGGCTGGTGGTACTTAGATGTATGCGAAATTTTGGTCCCAGGATTCCATGGGTTTTTGAAATTTTCATTGACTTTGTATTCTGATTGTTATTAATGTTTTCCGCACTCTCCAGAGTTGTTGTTACAATATAAGCAGCTGTATAAGTCTTTTGAAATTTAAAAAAAAAATGCACACGTGAATGTGTTCTTAAAGAACAGTGGGTAAGGCATCCAAAACCCAAAGTTAGGGTAATATGGATGTGTCAAAGTTGGGTCCTCATTACCCAATTTGTGCAAGTGTAATATATGGGAGTAGATAGCATCTTGAATGGTGAATCAGTTTTTCCTTAACATGGTGTGTGCATGGACATTTTAAATACTCTTAAAAGTAATGCTGTTTTCTTAGTGAGTAGAAAATTGATCTTCAAGGCGACGCAAATGATTTTTACAAGTTTCTGCTTTTGAAGCTGTCGTTATCCCATTTTAATTCAAAGGGAGACAGATAATGATAAATGATAAATGAACTGAATATTTAGGAAGATTACTGTAGCTAGAAATAAAAGTAACAGAATAGAGCTTTGCATGGTTACATGAAAACAAATGTTCTGCTTTAACTTAGACACCACCTTCTTGCATTTCTTCTGAGAGTCATTTTTAAAAAAATATTAGATGGAATGAGAATTAGCTATGCAAACACTGAATTACATCCCCCCCCCCAATCCTTTCTGCTTCAGGAGTATTCTCTCAATATGGAACACATCAATTCACCAGGGAGGAAGTCTTCAATCTCCCTACAGAATACAACACCCAAACGAGCATCACTCACTCCCTACTGGATCCTTTATATGCAGGTAAAAAAAGGGAATGATGGAAATAGGGGATGCCTTGATTTTCAATAACCTCGCTGAGATCTTTGGGACAATATTAATTAAGAGTATCTGGGATTCATCTCAGAGGAGAACAAACCTGAATCTCTAGACTCTGGGATCGCAAGGGGAAGGTTGAAATCTTTATTCAGAAATAGTTAAACGAGCATGAAAGGAATCCAGTCTACTCCTGAAGTTATGTTTATGCTAATGTTAAGAGAATGTGGGCCTTTATGCCTGCTTTCCTTGTCTTCCATTCTACTTCAAGAAAAATAAAGTTTTTTTTTCCCGGCTGGAAAAATGGCAGAACAGGCCTTTTCATACATAGCTTTACTGAATGGTAATGTATTCTTTTCATAGTATTAGGAAACTCTCCTATCACTGCTAAGACCAGGAACAGTGCCAGAGCAGTCATTTCTAAATTAAAGAACTGCTTTTTTTTTTGTTCAAAAATTAAATGGAGACTTCTGCCCAAAAAAGAACTCTGTTTCTGCTTAAAGCACAGTACGACCAGCATCCCCACTCTATTCAGGAACTCTGGAAAGGATTATATTAATCACATAAACATGTGAATACTGTCGACCTCACCCCATTCCTAAGAGGTCTGTAAGGGGCGTGCATAAGCGCACCAGCGTGCCTACCGTCCCTGTCCTACTGTCCTATTGTCCTCATCTATCTGTATTCACTTTGATTATGTTTATGATTATACCTATACCTGCTATCTTGTACATGTTTGACAAATAAATAAATAAAATAAAATAAAATAAATAAACAGTGCTGAGTGCCTGCAGTTGCACCCATGAGGTCTTTTAAGATAGATGTCTGTGTTGCTTTATATGTAAAGCCTTTTAGGTTATGGATGATTTCACAGGATATGAAGAGGTCTGTCTTTTAGATGATATCAGAAGCATGACTTCAGGAAGGGCTGGGATATTTACTACCTCTAAGGGGGCTTGGCTCTTTCCCAAGTGCCTGAACAGGTCTAGGGGTATCAGATAAACGGCTCTAGAGTGTTCCTAAATGCAACCCAGTGCAGGGGCAGAAGTCATAAAAGTGATGCTTAGGGATTACAAAACAAAAAATAAACTATGTTAAGCTTTCACATACGTATGGCCATGTGTTTGTGCACATACACAGATTGAACGCACTTAATCCATCATTCAATTACAGTTTAATGAATAAACCACAATTAGCTGGGTTCACAAAATGCACTTTTATATATTTGGGTTTACCCTACATAACTCAACAAAACCTAAACAGCCGATTTTATGCTTTAAGAATGAACTGCAAATCTAGCCACGGGGAAGTTGCTGTTTACGCAATTTTTATGCTGTCCCTTTGTTTCAGATGGGATGCTGATGACCACCCAGCGAGTGGAAAGTGGCGGCACCCTTACCAAACAGATCACCAAAGAATACATCACCAGCACAATGTCCAGCAATAGTGGGACATTCTCCAGACAGACAGAGAGACAATTCTATGAAGCTTAAGCGCACAAGGAAACTGCCAAAAAGACACTCAAATTTCAACGAGATGTTCTGTGGCCATCTTCCAGATGGGAGCGGATGGCAACCTCTGTGCTCCATTAGCCCTAAAAGCCACTCACTGGCCATTGCTTTTGAAATATCACCAGGTGATATCTGCACACAGCCTAGCTGGTAACCTAGCATCTTGTGAAAGGAGCTTTTAACAGAACACTTGGTTATGAAACTCTCTTGGCTAGTTCAGTGCTGAGTCCAGCTCATGAGTATCTGCTTTGCTGCTCTGGATTTGGTTTGAAATCCTTACCTCAGACCATTGCTTTTCACTTTGCATATTTTAACTGGATCTCTTCCTCTTTGTTGATGTTAAGACCATCCTTGGGGTTTTTTTCTTCTTCTTCGGAGCACGATAACATCCTGTTTGTCACATATATTCCTTGCAATGCAGGGGAGTTAATCCAATTGTTGTATAGTAGGTTATAAAATCCCACGCTGTGCAGTATATAGGAATTCATTAGCAGATTAACAAAAAATACTATTTTATGGTGTAAGGTTGCTAAAATATATACAGGTAGTCCTCGTTTAACGACTGTTTGCTCAGCAGCCATTTGCAGTTACAACCATAATAAAAAAGTAATTTTATGACCAATCCTCGTATTTATGACCTTTGCGGGTTATAAAGCAAAGGACAGGTGAAGCAAGAGCACAAACACAGGCACAGTTTCACTTAGTGACTGCTGAGTTAAGAACTGAGTTGCTGATCCCAGGTCATGATTGCTAAACAAGGACTTAACTGTAAACCCTTTTCCAAAGAATCCCTGATACAACATGGGGCCAATTAAAGCAACTTTCCAACTTCAGTATCAAATATTTGGTATTGTGCCATGGACAATTAATATCTTTAAGAGGTAGCCCTCAAAATAAACTGATTTACTTCTAGCCAACATTTTAGTTACTTTTGGATGAGGCTCTTATGGTGCAATTACAATAGCCTTGGTCATAGTCCCAATGTGATTGTTTTCCTGCTACTTGTTTGGTCTTTTTTCCCCCAACCACATAAAAACTGGTGAATTGACAATGATAGCATCATGTCAAGCTGTTTTTGGGGAAATAATCCTAAAACTCATTTGGAAACAAACTGAAACCCAAATTAACATCAGTGCCGTGGCTGCATTTTTCAGAAGCTGCCCAGGAATTCTTTGGTGAGAAGGTCAGAATGCAATTAAGTGGCATCTTATCTATCTAAATCAGAGTTCTCCAAGCTTGTCAACTTAAGACTTGTGGACTTCAAGTCCATGCTAGCTGAGGAATTCTGGGAATTGAAGTCCACAAGTGTTAAATTTGACAAGTTTGGCGACCCTGATCTAAATGAGAGTTTATTCGTCAGTGCCAATCATCACGCAAGGTGTGGGCAACGCTAGCTGGCTTATCCTGCACCCCACATGACTTGAAGGTGCCCCGTAGTTGTGGGTGGTTCTCAGAACAGATGGACATAACATTTCTTGAAACTGACCATTTGATCAATGCCACTAGGAAGAGTAATGCAGCTGGGCCCATTCAGGCAAAATGTATCAGTCTGGAGCTCTTAGAATCTCATATTCAGTGCTGTGAATCAGAGGTGAGTTCCTCCCGGTTCGGACCGGATCGCCCGAACTGGTAGTGACCCGCTGGTGACGTCACAGTGACGTCACGGATCCGGTTCGGTCAGTGCCAGTCCGTGGCTGCCACCAACTTCTTTTAAAAAAAAAATTGAATTTTTTTTAAATTTTTTTTTGAGTTTTTTTTTTTCTTTTGCGCATGCGCAGAAGCCGAGTTTCCAGCACTGCGCATGCATTGCCATCTTGTTTTTTGCTTTTTGGGGGGGGGGATTTTTTTTTCCCGGCACTGCGCATGTGCGTGCGAAGCATGCGCACGCACACCGGCGCGGCCACGCAGCGCAGGAGGAAGCAAACCGGCAGCGAGGTAAGTTAGAACCCACCCCTGCTGTGAATCATTCATAAGAGATGGAATTGTTAAAGTTCCTGGACTGTCTTTTAAAGGGGCAAGATTTCTTTCATATTCAACAGAATGAATGATTTCCTGGATCCTTTGTAAGGGAGTTGCAAATCATTTCTTCCTAGGAGAAGCTGCATTAACTTTTATCTCCAGAGCTTTCCATTTCTTTTTCTGATACGATTTCCTGTTTCTTGCAAACTCTTACTACCCATTATTAAACTTTTCCCTCGGAGTTAAGAACCACACATCTTGGTGTAATCCAAAGAGTCACTGGAGTTATCTAACGGCCATATTTTAGTAACACGGTCATTCTAAATAGAAGTTTTAAAAGGCATCCTATGCTTTCACTGATGTATAATGAAAAACATATTATAATGTAAATTACGTTTGTAGATTATTATGGCTTGTAGAGGTTGATGGAATTAAGTACATATGCGTTTCAGTATTTCAGAAATCTGACAGATGGTGCTTTGTACCAGATGGCTTTGTATTGCACTTAATAAACATTTTCTCTATGATCGCTATTCCCCCACCCCCCAAATACGCTGTGTGTAAAAAAAAAAACAGCTTGGCTGCTAATGAGGACAATGATGCAGATCTTGTACAAACCTAAACCTCAATAGGATTAGGCAATAAAAGCAAAATATATAACTTCTACCTGAAGATGTTACTAAAATAATCCAACGGCCAAGTTAAAAGGATATAAGGTTGTCAAGATTAGCATTAAATATTAGCATCAATAGCAATGTGATCTTTCTTTAAAAAATGTTGTACGGGAAAAGTTAGGCTTGCATCTGTTTAGCAGCTGAGATACATGTGAAGAATAATTGAATAATTTTTGTGAATACATTTGAGTGCCCAGCTGAAGCTCATTTTTAACGTAACTGTTGCCACTGCAAAACATACAGTTGGGATAGTACTGTTGGGATATAATGGCTGCACAAAACACTAAGCTTTACATAACAACACAGGCTAGGCACATGATAATTTAAAATCTGGTTAGTGGACAGTTGATGTTAAACAAGTATTGGCCAGTTTACACATTACTAATCCCTGATGTGTTTAACCCTGGTTTATTAAGACATTGTGGTTATGAATAACATTGGTATAATAAACTGAGGTTTACAAATCAAGGCTGGGTCACAATCATGCTAAAATGAAAACCAATTAACCACATGAAGGTTTCCTATAAGTGAACATAGCCAATTACTTTAACGTGACAATCATACATTCTATTGCAAGAAAGGCTATCGTTATTGTAAATTTTGCTTAATTTAGATTACAGTAGTGGTCAAAATTGTGGAAACCTTTTGGGGAAAGTGTATTTTCTAAAACTAGCTAATAACACCACTTTTTTTTTGGAGTATGGTAGTATCATAAAATTGTATATCAATGGAAAGATAATTTAATCAAGAATGTAATGCAATAACTTTTATGAAGGATTTGCTATTAGAATAGCAGTTATAAAGAAGAAAAGTGAAACGAGATATTAAAAAATTATCACCATAGAAAAAACGAGATATACAAAAATTATCACGTTAGTTAATAGTTGGGTAACCTTTAGCATGAATTTACGGCCTTACAACGTCTTCCCATGGAGTGAACCAAGTCTTTTAGTTCTGCAGCTGTTATAATGTGAAACCAAGATTGAATGATTGCTTCTATTAACTGGGTTTTATTGCTGGGTCGCTTCTGACTAACAAGTTTCTTTAGTCGGCTCCATAGATTTTCAATTGGGTTAAAGTCTGGGCTATTCCCAGACCATTTCAGCAGTGGAATATGATTATCTTGACACTCCCCCCCAAAAAAAGTGGTGTTATTAGCCATCAAACCTCAAAAATACACTTTTCCCAAAAGGTTTCCACAATTTTGGCCACTGCTGTATGTATGTCCACTGGATCAGAGTTGGGGCAGAGGGAGGGGAGACAAATGATAAATGCATCATGATATCATACAAATGACACAACTTACCTCATACAAATGACACAACTCACATCTTTGCATTAGAAGTCATGATGCAATTACACATCATCTCATAGACATCATGATGCCTATTTTATTTTGACTTCACTGTGAGTGACTACACTGTCACTTTCTACCATATTTATACCAATTATATGGGTTGAGGGTATTATCTCGCACCAGCCCGTCCTTGTCAGTAACAAATGATAATATGGAATGCAATGGGGAAACTCGTCACAAAGTGACTCTATTTAAGAGATGTTTAGTGGGTAATTCATTATTGGAAGATCACTCATTAATGGGTAAGCAAAAAGGAAAGAATAGAAGCAATATTTAGAGCACAATGTAAAACAGAAAGCCAATTTCCATGATTAGTCTCTGCTTGGGAAGATAAAAAGGAATTGCTTTGGAGCTGTGGAGTTTATGCCAGACTTTCCCAGCCTCAGTATTTCCATCCAGGCTGTTGAAGGAACTTATCACAGAAAACTGTATGCAGAAATCAAGGGCTGTTTAATCAAACTCATCACAGGGTTTCTCTGAAAAGGAAATTTTCTGCTCCAAACTGTCTTGTAAATCAGACAAAAATCTCTTTTGGGCTCTTGGCTAAAAGAAAAAAAACATCTGTGTACGCACACAGGTTTTCACTTACTTCACTTCTTTTATGGAAGAAGTCAAGTCTTTGCTCCAAGCTAATGTCCCGGGAAGCTGTCCAAAAATGTCATGCTTTTCTTATTACTTTTCTTAGTGAATCCTACAGGCCAGGTGGAAGAGCTTTCAAGACAGGTGGTGTATTTTAGATCCATCAGCGGGTTTTGTGAAATAGAATGTCGCTGTCCTGCTGTATTTGTCCTAATCGATAAAAGCAAAAAACCATGATATGCAATTACCTGAATGATCAAGGGACACAAACTACATCAGGAGAAAAAGTTCACAAGTGTGGAAATCTGATTTGAGGCATATCAGATGGCTGTATATCAGTCAGAGGGCAATTATTAAGAGGTAAACCAAAGACGAGAACCATTTTGGTGTAGTGGTTAAGGCATCAGGCTAGAAAGTGAGACACTGTAAGTTCCAGTACTATCTTAGGCACAAAGCCAGCTGGCTGACCTTGGGCTACTCACTTTCGGACCCATGACGCAGACAAGGATAAACCACTTCTGAAAAACCATGCCAAGAAAATTGCAAAGACTTGTTCAAGCAATCTCCAATAATCGGACACAATTGAAGGGGGGAAAAAACCCCCAAAGACATCATCAGCAAGCATATGAGTTTGCTCAAACAGCAAATTTAGCAACAGAAAACATGTGCTGATAATGGACGTTTAAGCCAGGAATGGGCAAATGTTCTTGTCTTCTATCTGCTGTAGGCAAAACTGTCAATGTCAAGGAATTAAACACCCAGAAGGCAGCAGATTGCCTGTGTCTGGACTGAAGACTTTTTATCCAAACAACAACAGTTCTAATAGCAACAGAAAGAAACAGCTCTTAACAGAGAAACTGTGGGAAGATAAATAGCAGGTGGACCAAGACAGTTTCTATGCTCCCCAGCACAGACTTTTCTCCTCAGAACTAAATTCATCTATCCATGCTAAATGCAGTTAAAATCTTTCTTCCTCACACACAGACACTTTCTACTGTACTTCATTCCTCTAAAAACATAAAAATGCTTTCCTCGCAATTAATGTTATGACATTAGGGATCTGAAAAAATATTCCATGCGTGGACCATTTTATGTATGCAGTTTTTGGCCTATATACAGAACAAAATAAGGGTGTTTCGTTCCAGTATGGACTGAAATGTGGTAGTTCTGGACAAATGTGGTTTACAGTGGGGAGCAAGGGGGAGGGCGGGGAGTCCAAGATTGAGTGTTTTCCTTAATGCTGGTGCGTGGGAACATGGTGCATGGTACAGCAGAACTTGAGAGAGAAAAGGAGGCAGGTGGAGGGTATAGCAGTGGGACATTATCATCAGTGGCTGGAGACAGGCAGAGGAGAAAAGGAAGATGCTGGGTATTCGAGATCCAGAAGGATATGCTTGGAGCCTGTTCCTTCCTGCTGGGATCATCTCAGGAATAAGCAGGCACATAGGCCAATACACTGGTGGCAGGTTATGGCTGATGGAAGGCAGAGAGGCAGGGTTAGGGTTTTTGTTTCAGGGTATAAATTCAGATCCTTAAAACTGTTCTTAGATTTGCAGTGAGGAATTAGACCACAAAAGACAGCCAGGAAGAAAAATAGGACTGGATTCACGAATGAAATTTATTGATGAACATATTGGAATTTTTGATATCAAAAATAATTGCGTGCATCGATTACAGCCTTTATTCTAATATATATCTATCCCCAGAGAGTGTGCTTTGTATCTAGAAGAACTAAACATAGGATCCAAGAAGAAACAGCTGATGTTAAAATTCTGCTCATCTCTGCTGTAAATGAGAGAACTGTACTAGCAAATCCACTCTTGCAGCCCGATCAACCACATACCTTGATATGTTTCAGAACTTTTTCTGCAGCTCCCGATTCAAGAAGAGTTACGGTGCAACCTCCAAAACCGCCACCAGTCATTCTGCTACCATAAACTCCAGGAACTTCCATGGCAGCAGCTACCAACTCATCTAATTCTGGACAACTAACTTCATAGTCATCCCTGATGGGAGGAAAAATAAGTGATTTTTAAACAAAAATGAGGTGGGGGGGAACCCTTGTTAATTACTATATGGAAGGTAGGAAGCTACCCACAAAGAGAAAAAAAGGTGAGGAGTTACAGTAGACCCAATCAATATAATGATAGACATGGGATGATATTACAGAAGTATCCAATTTTCACCTTGGGATACATTAAAGCAGATCTGGGCATTTTACGGCCTTGGCCCACATCCAGCTCTTTGGCTGTCTCCATCCAGCCCGCATGAGGTCAATCAGAAATTAGAAATCAAATGTAAATAAGTGTACACTATGCATGCAACACAAGTGATTTCTTTTATTTTGAAGGGGACTATTTTTTTTCTTCAGTTTACCTTTGTGCATGTGGTCCTGCCTACACACCTTCACAGCCTTATTGGTTTAGCCCTCCACAACAGTCTCAATTTCTCACGTAGCCTCCTGGGATAATTAATTGCCCACCCCTGCATTAAAGTGTATCACTTGCAACAGATAAATTCTATGTCAGAGTTCCCCAACCTTTCAGGGTTGGCCGCCCGGAGCGGGAGGTGGGGAGAAAGGGGATGATTTTGTGGGAGGGACAGGTGCATGCGCGTGTGTGCGTGAGCGTGTCTGCAACGTATGCGGCGAGGCTTGTGCGAGTGGGGCCGCAAGCACACGCGACAACGTTTGTGCAAGTTGGGCTGCGACCACCCGCGACGCTTGCGATGCTCGCGCCAAGTGGGGCTGTGCGCACATGCTGGCTACTCACGCAGCCCAGTGGAGATTAGGCCACAGCCCAGTAGTGAGCCGCGGCCCACAGGTTGGGGACCCCTGTTCTATGTCATTATACTGCATCAGGGGTGAAATGCTCCCGGTTCGCTTGTGCCTGTCGGTCGCCGTAGAGCTGGTCGCCAAGGTAGCACGAGGCTCCGCCCACCCCCCCGGACGCCGCCATTTGGGTTCTTTTACCATCTGCACATGCGCAAAGCGTTCTGTGCATGCGCAGAGGGTAGAAGAACCCAAATGGCAGCGTCAGGGCTACCATGTGTATGTCTGCTTGCATGTGTGCACCTTCGAGTCAGTTTTTGACTCCTGGTGACTGCTTGGACTAATCTGTTGAAGTTTTCTTGGCAAGCTTTTTCAGAAGTGGTTTGCCATTGCCTCATTCCTGAGAGAAAGAGACTGGTCCAAGGTCACCCAGTTAGCTTTGTGCCCAAGCAGGACTACAATTCTTGGTCTCCTGGTTTAGCTTTTCAATAGACATTGAACGTTAAGTATCAAAAGCAGGTTTCCATTGCCTGCTAGGTAGAGATTAGGGAGATGCAATTAATAGATACCAGCTTGAGAAAGGGTTCATTAGTACATATGGCATGGGGGCAGTGGTGAAATGCTCTCGGTTCGCTCGTGCCTTTCAGTCGCCGTAGAGCTGGTCGCCAAGGTAGCACGAGGCTCCGCCCACCCCCCCGGACGCCGCCATTTGGGTTCTTTTACCATCTGCACATGCGCAAAGCGTTCTGTGCATGCGCAGAGGGTAAAAGAACCCAAACACCGGCGTCCGGGTGTGTGGGCGGAGCCTCGCGCTACCTTGGCGACCAGGTGGGTGGGCAACAGGCACAAGCGAACCGGGAGCATTTCACCCCTGTACTGCATGTAGATCTTTGTTGATGGGATATGGAAAAGAATATGATGTGCCAAACTGACTTCATTTACTCTTAGGAAGAAATGCCCCACGTGGAACAAATACGATTAAGGCAGACAATCCAGTCTACACTTTCTCTGTCTTATTTAAAAATATGTCTTAGCTGGCCAAGGCATGACAGATTGTGTTTATGGGTCCATCTGATGATACACAAACAACAATCATTTAGAATGTAAGAGGAATAAAAAGTAGGTGGTTTACATTAAGGTGTTCTTAATTCTGTGAAACCAAAGAGATGCAATAGATATACAATACAGGTTGTCCTCAACTCACGACCACAACTGAGCCCAAAATTTATGTTGCTAAGTGAGACATTTGTGAAATGAGTTTTGATTTTATGACTTTTCTTGCCACACTTGTTAAGTGAATCACTGCAGTTGTTAAATTAGTAACACGGTTGTTTGAATCTGGTTTCCCCATTGACTTTGCTTGTCAGAAGGTTGCAAAAGAGGATCACATGACCCTGGGACATTGCAACCATCATAAAAGTGAGTCAGTTGTCAAGCATCCGAATGTAAATCATGTGATCATGGGGATGCTGCAACGGTCATAAGTGTGAAAAGGGGTCATAAATCACTTCAGTGCCGTTGTAACTTCAAACGGTCACTAAGTGAACTGTTGTAAGTCGAGGACTACCTGTAAGGTGTGCTGATCTTCTGCAGTAAATAGCTTTGTTGTACATCCAATCCGCATACATACAGGAAAATCTTTACGTGGAAATTCAAAAATGGCCTTTCGATTCTATAAATGTTAATTAAAAAAAAATACAAAAGGAATAACCTAGACTGTATATCAGCTTCAGACTGTTTCCTTACCTTAAGGAATTGTGGCTCTCTACCATCAGCTCTCCAAACCTCTTATAATCCCTGCCCTCCAGAGCCTCAGCTGCCCTAGCCGTGCGTTCAATCTCTCCAATCACATGCCTGGCTCGCCTGTACATCTCCTTACTTAGGAGGCTCCTGGACTCTGGAGAGAGAGAGAGAGAGAGAGAGAGAGAGAGAGAGAGAGAGAGAGAGAGAGAGAGAAACAAAATGAAACAAGATTCAATTAGGGCTCAAAGGTTAAAAATTATCCCCAAATGGAAAGTTTTGAGCTTCCAATATGCCTTCTGTCCCCTCCTGTATGATAGTACAGGTAGTACTCCTCCTTTAGCAACTGCCTTGTACAATGACCATTTACAGTTTACAACAATCATGAAAAAGTAACTTTGCAAGTTACTTTTGCAGGTCTGTAAAGCAAAGGCAAGCTGAAGTAAGATCACAAGCACAATCACTGTTTCTCTTAGCAATTGCTTTGCTTAATGACTGAGTTACCAGTCCCAATTGTGCTATACGAGAACTACATGTATGCCTAGTATGTCAATTGCCTCTCTCCTTTCCATCTCCCCTTGCTCTGCAACAGACACACAAACCTTCAGATGTTCTGAAGGTTGGAGGCTGACAGGCCCCCTCCCCCTTTCCAAATAATGTTTACCCTCTAAGTCTGACATGCTGGCTTCTCTCAGGCTTGCCTTTCCCAGCAACTTGGCTGCCTCTTCGCACTGACGCCGACGTGTGGGATACTCGCTGCCTGTCAAAGTGTGTCGTACATTGGAGTTGGTGATGAGAACAACTAAGTCTGGGTCAGTCAAAGGGACCAGGCGAGTTTTCAAGGACCTTAAATAACAAGAAGACATAACTAGATCACACAAAATGATCCTAAAGGTGGTTGCTGGGTTTAGTTACTTATACATAAGAAATACCGAAAAGAGCTGTCATTATACAGTTGCAAGAAAAAGTATGTGAACCCCTTGGGATTACGTGGAGTTTTGCATGAATTGGTCATAAAATGTGCTCTGAACATCATCTAAGTCACAACAATAGAAAAACACAGTCTGCTTAAAATAATACTACACAAACATTAGATGTTGCCATGGTTTAATTGAACATAACATGTAAACATTCACAGTGCAGGGAGGAAAAAGTATGTGAACCTTTGGACTTAATAACTGGTTGACCCTCCTTTGGCAGCAATAACCTCAACCAAACATTTCCTGTAGTTGCAGATCAGACCTGCACAACGATCTGGAATAATTTTGGACCACTCCTCTTCACAAAACTGTTTCAGTGTAGCAATATTCTTGGGATGTCTGGTGTGAATCGCTCTCTTAAGGTCATGCCACAGCATTTCAATCGGGTTGAGGTCAGGACTCTGACTGGGCCACTCCAGAAGGCGTATTCTATTCATTGTTTTGTTGAATTAATTGTATGCTTTGGGTAATTGTCCTGTTGCATCACCCATCCTCTGCGGAGCTTCAGTTGGCGGACAGATGGTCGTACATTTTCCTGCAAAATGTCTTGATAAACTCTGGAATTCATTTTCCCATCAATGACAACAAGCCGTCCAGGCCCTGAGGCAGCAAAGCAGCCCCAAAACATGATGCTCCCTCCGCCATGTTTTACAGTGGGGATGAGGCTGTGATGTTGGTGTGCTGTGCCCTTTTTTATCCACACATAGTGTTGTGTGTTCTTCCCACACAACTCAATTTTGGTTTCATCTGTCCACAGTATATGTTGCCAGTAGTGCTGTGGAACATCCAGATGCTCTTTTGCAAACTTCAAACGTGCTGCAATATTTTTTTTTTT
>QLTV01003460.1:1264611-1297040 GCA_003457575.1 Thermophis baileyi
CTCTTTTCTGCGAGGCATGGTTCACATCAGACAGTGCTTCTTGAAACCAGTAAACCCAAACCAGGTGTGTGTTTTTAAAGGGCAGGACAGCTGTCAGCAACACATCCAATATCATCACACTGATTGGAGTCAAGGTTGGCTCACTCCTGGCTCCAATTAGCTCTTGGAGAAGTCATTAGGCTAGGGGCTCACATACTTTTTCCTCCCTGCACTGTGAATGTTTACATGTTATGTTCAATTAAACCATGGCAACATCTAATGTTTGTGTAGTATTATTTTAAGCAGACTGTGTTTTTCTATTGTTGTGACTTAGATGACGTTCAGAGCACATTTTATGACCAATTCATGCAAAACTCCACGTAATCCCAAGGGGTTCACATACTTTTTCTTGCAACTGTAAACCAAAGTGCACTGTCCACATAACACAACTTTACAAATTCAATGCTTTAAATTCAAAACCTGCATTCTGAATTCTAAAATGTACATGAGTTGGGTATGTGTTACATTTTAACAATTTCTAATATTCCATAAAAAATATTCATACAATCATTACAAAATGGGTCTTAACTGTCAATTTAAAGGACATGGATTTAGCTCTATCCCTAACCTCAGCAACTCACCCAGGGCTTAAGGTAGAAGGGTTATCTGAACACGTTTTGAGAATTTCATTCCACAAATACTTTACAGGAAGTTGGTTTTTTTTTACAGAGCAACATCAACCTTCTTCTCTTTTGAATACTGTGAGCCTAGTTAGATGAGATAACTGATCTGTGGGGACATGATCTCTCTCCATAGATGGAAGAAATTACAAGAGAACGACTTATTGCCACATTCTGACCTGCAGTCTATCAGCAAGGCATGTCCTTCCTTCCCCATCACGGAGATAAATTGGTCCATGATACCACAAGGCATCATTGCAAAGGTGTGTTCCGCTTTCTGGCACACCAGTGCCTTAGTAACTGGATCCATGTCATCTGTACCAAAAGAAAAAAAATATCTACTGACAATTTAGTACTTAATTTCCATATAAAGGAAAGAGGGCCAACTATAAAAATGTTTGATATTCATATATCAAAACAAGCCAAAACATGGAGATGTATAAAAAGTGTAGCCTTCTAGTGCTTGTTTTCTAGGATTTGAGCTCTTCAGAATGGGCATGGCCAAGAAAATCAGCCCATGTTCCAATCGGTTACTTTATTGTTCTCTGCCTATTACACAGGAATCTCTCCAGAGTGGCCGATCTCATCTGGGAATGGGCAGATAAGGTGCCAAGGCAATCCGAGAGGTCAGACCTAGCCCTCTTGTGCTTATATAGTGAATCCAGGCTGATTCCTTGCTTGAACCCTCCTCCCAGCAGGGCTAGTTGCTCTCCAAGAATCCTTGATATGTTGTGTGAATTCAGCTGCTGTGCTTTGTAAACAATGACTAATGCCTTACAGCAGGGGTGTCAAACTCACATCATCATGGCGGCGTCACGTTAAGTATTGGGACTTTTTCCCCCTTCGCTAAACCGGGCATGGGCGTGGTCAGCGCATGACGCATCTGGCCCACGGGCTGTGAGTTTGACAGCCCTGCCTTAGAGGGTCATCCAGTAACTAAATTCTAATTCACTATTTTGTTTTTAATGGTGATCATGCAGCTGCTTGAAAAAGAGAACACCAGAACCTATATAGGTTAGTCTTTCTCCATTTAGCCTGGTGTGTTCTTCTCTGAGTGGTAGCAGCTTTCTAATTTGGCAGAGTATTTCCCAACAATTTGGAGTTTCCAGGGATTGCAACACATCTCTACAAAAGTTCTTCAGCTGTGGTCAACCTCAGTCTCATTTAGCTAACAAAGTTAAAAAGGGGGTAGAAATTTCAGGTTGAAAAATATACCCTAGACCAGCTTTCTAAAGGGCTACTGACAAAATCTGGAATTGGTTGATGATGTCAAAGAAAGGCAGGAAACATTCTTTGCTTCCATCTCATTGTCTGGATTTTGCCCCTCAGCCCCTAGCCTTCCCCAACATGGCTGTGCTCCAGGTGGGTCATCTTCAGTCTCAGAATTCCCAATAAAGCTGGATGTGTTGAAACCAGGTTTTTGTTCTAATATTTTTCTAGTTATTTTGAGGGTAAATAAATATATTTCAAATGTCACTGTTGGCACCCTAAACTGGTTAATTGTTCTTTTAAGTTATTTTCCTGGTAGGTTAAGATCGGGGATTGAGAAATAAAGCCTTATATTCTCTCTCTCTCATTAACTCAGATTAGTTGGCTAAAACATTAACAATTACCCTTAATTGATGGAAAACACAGTAGATATGAAAATCAAAATGCACCTTCTATGTTTTTTTAAAGAATGATTGCTTAGTTTGTCACAAGAGCTTCTTTTTCTCTTCCATGGTTATTGTTTCTTTCTTTTCCATCACTTTAATTTGCCCCAGTATCAACTGCCTCTTCTTTCAATCCTTCCAGAAAGAAAGAAAGAAAAGAAAGAAAGAAAGAAAGAAAGAAAAAGAAAGAGAGAGAGAGAGAGAGAAAGAAAGAAAGAAAGAAAGAAAGAAAGAAAGAAAGAAAGAAAGAAAGAAAGAAAGAAAGAAAGAAAGAAAGAAAGAAAGAAAGAAAGAAAGAAAGAAAAACTAACTTTGAGAGAGAAGGATTGAAAGAAGAGAGGCAGTTGATGGTAGGGCAAGTTAAAGTGATGGAAAAGAAGGAAAAATAACTTCCTTCCTTCCTTCCTTCCTTCCTTCCTTCCAGATGTATCCAGTTAGCACTTCACTTGCTTTAAGGAGAATGCAAGTAATCTGCTGTTTCATCACAGGTATAGTATAATTCTTACCAGGAGAGAGCTGCTGCAGGAAGGTGTACATGGCCACTTCTAAGGAGGCTGAACTTGAGAGACCACCACCTATTAGTACATTACTCTCTATCACAACATCAAAGCCTGGGAGAGGACCAGCTATAATGAAACAGAAAAGCAGCACAGGGAGAAAACAACATAATTCAAGGCACCTCCCACAAATAATCTGTAATTTAACGAACTATTCTGAAAAGCATCACATTTAATTAAAAATCTGTCATGGTTTGGGAAAGATGCTTTAAGTAAAGGGCTACACTTCTTTGAAGGGGTCAAAGACACAGTGGCTGGAGTTGCCTATCCCACTGGTATCTTGGCTTTGTGGGTGATGGGAACCCATTTAATGGGTTATATGGCAATCATTATTTAGCATCCCATGAGATTTAGAAGGGAAAAAAACCCTACTCAGAGTGAGGGGACGGAATATTTTAATCTCTCTATTAAATAATATTATATTATAGTCTTTCATCGCCTCATTCCTGCCAAAGAGGAGAGTCTGTGGTGGAAGGGGGTCACTTGGGGAAAGGCATAAGAGTTCTGACTGCATGGTTGTAGCTGCCATCTAAAGTTTCTTTACTCCCTTCTTATGGATGCTCCAACTGCCAAACAATGTAATAACCTCAATCTTTGATTGATTTGGGATCTTACCTTTATAATGCTGGATAACCCCTTTTACATAATTAGCCCAGCGAGGTTTTCCGGGTTTCAAGGAAACACCTTCCTTTGGAACTGGAAACTGCAGAGTTTTAGGCTCTTCCGCTTCCTCTGCAGTTGTAGTTATGGATATTATTCCATCTTCCCTTGGACTCCCAACCACAACTGTTCTCATCTGTATGGCCTGAAGAAAGAGAGCACTGTATAGGGTAGCAGTGGAAAATCAACTGATCTTCCAGCAGTTGATGAACTACAACTCTCAGTGCCCTCCACCACAGGCTGGGACTGCTAAGGATTGTGGTTCTGCAACATCTGGAGTACAATAGGTATGTCATGTGCAGTGTAACTAAATACAAAAGATGGGCAAGGTTCCTAAAAAACACTTTCTGCATGGTATTTCCCCCCTTATAAATGCAGAGGAGCCCAAGAATGAATAGAAATGAGGATGAGGAATATGAGTAGGAGTGCAGATATAGAAGCAGAAGAATGACTCTTCCTGGGGTTTTTAATTTTGGTTAATTAGAATTATTATAATGGAGAAAATTCTTTTGATTTATAATGATTTCTCCAATATGGAAACATTGAATATGCCTATTAACTGATTTGTGTGAAAACGTGTTTCCCAAAATACACGATTGCTGACTTCACACATCACACCTGGCTAATCTATGGCTTGATATTGTGCAAACTCAGCCAGTGTGATGAGTCTGGGGTTCAATGTGTTTGATGAACCAAGACATTTGGATTAATTTAGTTACTCTACCTATCAGACATCCTCAGATCAGAGCTGCAGAAAATGGTACGGTAAGAAAATGAATTTGGAGATGTGGAGGAAATCTTACAGCACACATACAGAAATCTGCTTCCATCACACTGGATGGAGTCTGTTGTTATTCATACTTTCATAAATTGCCACCACTGTACAGGATATCTTGTAGAATACAAAGAAATAAGTGGCTTACAATTTAAAATTAAGCCCCACAGAAAAACAGAGAAGGAATATGCAATTACACCATCTGTACTTCTTTAGGATTGGGATGAGATTTTTATTATCCAATGGTCATTATAGTTCAATACATCTAGTGGGTTGAACTTCCAAGTCTATGGGCCACAGAGACAGAAAGAGTAGAACCTCTTTAGAAAGCATAATTTCAGTTAGGGGAGAATGGTGAAGCAAAGATGAAGATTAAAGATATTTTGGGATTTAAGAGTGGATTTTTAGCATGACATTAATATAGGCATTCCAAAAGTTACCTTTCCCTTTAACTTAATGGAGGCCTACGTCTTAAGAACCATTTGTAGATACAGATTTAGTAAAGGAGAAAGAAAAAAAAGAAACCACTTCACATACAGTATAACAAACTATAAATAATAAAATTACATTCTAATAGAATGTGCTGTGTAAACCTAGTCCCAGGTTAACTCAAGTGTGTTGTACTCATGAATATTTTGGAGTTATTTCAAGAAATTATATTCAGTGAATATCTTAGGGTGTTGTCAGAATAGCATTTCCACACTCAGGGAACTGTATTTCTTGCTAAATTTTTAGAGAAATGTCTTCATCCAGTAAACATTTTGCAACAGGAAATCATAATGTTTAGACATAAAATTCAACTTTTTATGGAACAATTTGCCTTTGAATTCATTACTATGTCAGGGAAATAAGAGAAGAGTAATGAAAGCATAACTTGGAAAAAATAGCTTAACATTTGCTTTTTATACTTAGTGAATATTTAACTCCACGTTTGTGCAATCTAACCAGGCTTAACTCCGCTGGCCGTGGAAGAGATCAGAAATATTTCTGAAAGGAACCAAGTCTTCAATGGTAATCTTCAGCAGCTTTGCCTATCCATTGACAAAAAATAATCTCTTTAAATACTGGCATTCCCATATTTAGGAACAATATTAGTATCTTCATGGCAGAAACGGCTTTTTTATTCTCCTCTACATCGATGAAGTCAACATGAAGGAATTTCCCCGAGATGTCTTTGGAAAATCCCCATAAAACTGGAAGAAGCACAGCCGAAGTTAATCTGATTTTTCTGCACGGCATTGCTTCCTTACCATAGGTAGCACGAAACCTTGATTGTAATCGGTGTGCTCTCCGATCAAATTTACCCTTCCGGGCGCCGACACTGCAATTTTAGGATCTTCCCCGCCATAAACCCTTTTGTACACTTCCCGAGCGGCTGCTAGTAACGACCCCATTGGGTTGGAGTCTCTCCTTTTTTCCATGATCCCGATCCACTTTTGCAAATTGCAGGTTCCAGTGCTGAAACCACCGATCCCGGAAAAAGAGGAGCGGAGTTCTGCGCAGACGCGCGACTGCTCTCACTCCAGCACTCGGCGTGCATTTCTCGGGCGTCCAGCTCCTTGCTCCGCCAGCACAGCTCCTATGTGTCCTGTAGGGGTCGCTGGTGCAACTTCAAATCTTGCCTTCGCTTTCCTGGGTTTCTTTCGTAAGGGCTAGTAAAGACTCTGCGCTTTTTATCCCCGCTGATTGATTGATTGATTGATTGATTGATTGATTGACACACACACACGGCTTTGCTGTAGTTTGCATAAGTAATGATTGGTTAGTTCTAAGTTAATGTTATTTGAAGGGTAGAGCATAAATAAACAAAAGTGCAAAGAAAACAAAAACCTCTCCCACCTTATTACTAATTAACAACAATATCTTGGAAAAGTTCAAGTTAACTACCGTAATAACCTGAGCAGAAAATGCTTTCAGAATTTGCAAAATCATTTGATGTATGCACCCGTTAAGTCAGTACTGTTTCTTACCAACCACATAAATGATCTCCAGGATGATCAGTCCTCAAAATGGCACAGACCACCATTGTAATTGAGTCCATTCACCTTGTTGCTCTTTGCCCTCTTTCTTTCCAGCTTCCCATCACGAGAGACTTTTCAAGGGAACTGGGTCTTCCTGTAATGGGTCCAAAATATCATAATTTAGGCCTAGTTGTGCTTTGAATGTGAATTCTGGACTGGCTTGTTTTATGAGCCATTTGTTTTCTTGTCTATCCGTGGTATTCCAAATGTTTTCTCCAAAGTTCAACCCTTTATATTCTAGTAGTACAAACTCATGTTATTACTTTCTAAAATATCTTGGATGTTGACACTCCTAATATATAGAATTTTAGTATATTTCTTCCATCTTTGTTTGATCTTTGAATCGGTTATTATCTATTGGTGTTCTTTCACATACCAATTTGAGGTTGAAACCTTCTGAATTTGGAGATTTTTGGGGAAGATTTTCCTTGTTTTTCCATGACTGTTCCCATCTTCCTTGTCTTTTTAGATGTTGATACTATGTTCTAAAAGATTTATAAAACTATACAATGGAATATAGGGGGGTTAATAACAGCAAAAAAGAAAATAAAGAACTCCAGAGAATTAAAATCATCTCACACAAGCAAGGTGTCATAACACTCCTATGCTAAATATACATGTGCAGGGCTCAACTCTAAAATGCAATAAAAAAGAGAACATTTGTGAATGAGGAAACAATCTCATGACATGCAGGAGTAAGGTTGGATGCCTCCTTAACCTCTGTAGAATCATTATCATTATGAAGAAAAACCTGCCAAACTTGGCAGGCAACTTATGCTGTGTACGTGGCAGTCAGCACTCTGACTGGATGGGGTTAAAAACTGCTATTGGTGGCCTCCTTCCTGTAGTTCTCAAGCCTTATTCCTTTCTAGAATTTGTGACTGATTGAAAACAGCTGGCCTCAAAAGAGCTGCATTCAAAGACAAGGTATTTAAACAAACACATTAGCCACATGCATCATGAAGATGTATGATGATAGACCACTGTAAAATATTCAAGTGAAGTTTGATTTCTGCTGACCACCTGGACACACCCATGCAGGGTTTTTTATTTATTTATTATAAACAATTAACAGATTTACCCTTGCCATCTTCAAAGATGTTTCCTCCACTTCTTATTCTACTTTACATCCAGGGCCAGATTTAGGTTAAGGTCAAGTAAGCACTGGCTTAGCTGCCAACGTTTTGGGGGGCGCCAATGTTACTTTTCCTTCCGAATCATTCTAAAAAAGGTAAATCTTACATTTTGGCAGAAGATGGCATCGTTCAATCAATGTCCTTTGGGAGTTGGGCGGCATACAAATAAAATAAATAAATAAATAAATAAAAATAAAAATAAAAATAAAATAAATGTGGCTTATGAGCAACCCCAGACCCTTGAGCTGACCCTGCCTGCTTACAGCCTTGAATTTCCTGAATGGTTTCCCATTCAAGGATTAACGTGGTCCACGTTGGACCTCGCTTAGCTTTCGAAATGAGCCAACGTCGGTTAGTACATTTTGCCACTTGGCTGGGCTCTCAAACTTTAGCTGCGTATTAAGGTGACTTCACCGAACGACCACCGAATCCTGGAAACCGGCGGCGGGAGAAAACATCAACGTCGGACCCACGCGAAAGGGATGGGAGAACAATCACTTATTCCAGAAGGTTTAACGACACCAATCATATCCGGGAGGAGGATACACATTGAACTTTTTGGGCTTATTTTCACCTCTCTCCAAACCCCGGCAAGTTCGATTGGGCCGGCCCGAAGATCGCTTTCCCTCTCTCTTCCCCCCCCCCCGTCTCGCCGGAAGAATGGTACCTTCCAGAGTTTTGCCTGCCGCCGGGTGTTTGGACGAAGAAAGTCGCTCGCGGACAGTTTCCATCGGGCGGAGGTTGAGTCCGGGGCTCTGGCCTGAGCCGGAGTCTGGGGAAAGCAGAGTCGAGCAAAGCAGACTAGGATGAGTGGGAAAGAGCCGCTCCTGGGCGCTCTGAAAGGTGAGAGAGAGAAAGAGAGAGATTCGCGACGGTTAATGCGAGCGGGGTGTTTGAAAACGATGTGTTGGAGAATAGCCGTCCTTCGTAGCATTTGGGGCTTAAATGGAGCGTGGCTCTAATGGGTCACCCAGCTGTCATGCGCCGGGTAGAGATGCCAGGTGATGAAAGGAGTTGGTTCTGTGCTAGAAGATTGGTACCTCCCAACCGGACACATGTTCTCCGCTCCCCGAGTTCAAGTGATTACAGAACTCTTATCTCATTTGTGGCAGTATTTTAAGATTGGATTTCTAAGGTTCCAGTTCAGAAGGGGATGGAATCAGGAAAACCGATCACCAGAAGTCCAAGCAGAGTGTGCAGGAGAAATGCTGGGATAGGGACATTTTATAGTCAATTCCAGGGCTCTCACCACCCACCGCCAGTAATGAAAACTTGACAAGATCATGTTAGATGGACAGGTGTCCCTCACACATGGGGATACATAGAAGAGACAATTTCATGTTTGCTACTACTTTGTTACTACTGTATGGGCATGCAGGCAAGATACATACCCACCTTTGAGTTTTGTCACCTCCAGCGTCCTGCTAGCTAAAAATATTTTTTAGTTCTCATATTGGGTTACTTCATTTAATGTCCTGTCCACAGCTGTAGCCATTTTTGATGCCCGAGGAAAAAGATGTGTGTGGAATAACTAATAGAGTAATTTCTTATAGTCTTCGTGTCACCCTCTACTTTTTAATGTGTTATTTCCTGCTGGTTGTTGATGACCATCAGTAAGAAACTAGGGGGTTGTATTTTTGTCAAGCCACAAACATAGATTTTTCCAGCCAATATCTCTCTCTTTTTTTAATCTAGATAATTACTGGACTAGCCCACAGAGGAAAAAAAATGTGCAAATACTGAAGTTGTCACTGCTCCTTTTCTCTAGAGGGAAAGGAAGAAACCGCAGTACAAAGATCTACCCAAATGTAAACCCTCTTATATTCTATAGGATTTCTTCCAAAGTAAAACATATAGGATTGTAGCCTGTGTGTGTGCAAACAAAATTTTTTTTTCCCAAGAAGCACTATGTTTTACCATTTTATTTCTCAAATCACACTAGTATAAACTGGTTTGCATGATGTAACATTGACTTTTTAAAGGTCTGAAATTATGCGAAGCTAACAATTTAATTTTCTATCAATATCTTGTAAGAAATATATGCAACACTATCATGAAAAATATATCTTAATTTCTGTAGTGGCTGTCACTTGTATGAACAACTTGTATAATTATGTCTAGTTTTTGTCTCAAGACATAAAAGCTTCATAGATTACAGATCTCCCCATGTAACTATCTTTTGCAGTGACATACGAGGGATTTTAAAAATGATGACTTTGATCATAAGTTTTTTCTTCCTCATTTAATGATTTGTCCTATGGGTTTCCTTATCCCTTTTCTTTAAACTAATCTTGCATGCCCCTACCTAAATGACATGGAACAGAGTGGGATTTACTTCCGTAGACATGTACAGGATTTTATTGCAGTTTTTATTCTTTTGCCTGCATTCACATAACACACTAACCCACGGTTTTGAACCATGGTTCAAAATTACAGAATTAAACTTTGGTTTGACAATGCAAACCACAAACTTGTTATTTGGGAGACCTCTTGGACTAACAGCTCCTGTTTGAAAAGCAGGTTTTATTTATGGCTAGTAGCGCTTTAACTCAGCTTCATGTTGTACACCGGTAATGCCCTTTCCAGGATAGAGAAGCTTGCCTCTTGGTCACTCCTGCCCTGGTCATCTCTCATTCGGTCACTTATGCTCTGGACTATTGCAGTGTGCGTTACATGAGGCTACCCTTGAAAAGTATCCGGAAGCTTCAGCTGATACAAAATGTGGCCGTGTGAGCAATATTGGGCACCAAAGAACAGTGCATGCAACACTTCTGCTGCGTGAAGCTGCATTGGGGTGACAGTTTGCTTCCAGATCAAATTCAAGGTGCTGATTATTACATTTAAAGCTCTACATGACATCACATCAGTCCATCCCACCTGGTCAGGCAGGGAATTTATGCTGCGGACCTCGTCAGTTAAAGAATTCCAACTGGCAAGGTCCAGGAAGAATGCCTTCTCTGCTGTTGCCCACTGCTCTTTGTAACATTCCCCCCAGAGGCAAGGCAGGCCCCCTACTCTCCTGGCCTTTCAAAAATATCTAAAAACCTGGCTCTGCCATCTCACTTAGGGTCCACAGAGGAGACACTGGGATGGTTAGTGCCCTGAAGGCCTTCCCCACTCACCTTTTATTTACCTTTTAATGTTATGTAGTGGGGGGGGGAGAAGGAAATAGGAGGGGGAGGTTTTGGCGGGAAGAGGGAAGAGACAGACGGAGTGTGAGAGGAGGAAGGAGGGTTTTTTTTTCTGGGGGGAAAAGAAAGGCCGGAAGGTAAGGATAGGGAGGATCCTATCCTTCCTAGGTTGGGGGAAAAAGGAGGCCTGAGAGGATAGGATAGAGGAGGCTTCTGTGGGGCAAGCCGGAGGGAGAAAAGGGGATAGGATAGGAGAGGCTTCTGTGGGGCAAGCCTGAGGGAGAAAAGGGGATATGATAGGAGAGGCTTCTGTGGGGCAAGCCTGAGGGAGCGAAGGGGATAGGATAGGAGACGTGTCTGTGGGGCACGGCTGAGGGAGAGAAGGGGATAGCATAGGAGAGGCTTCTGTGGGGCAAGCCTGAGGGAGAGAAGGGGATAGGATAGGGGAGGGTTCTGTGGGGTAAGCCTGAGGGAGAGAAGGGGATAGGATAGGAGAGGCTTCTGTGGGGCAAGCCTGAGGGAGAGAAGGGGATAGGATAGAGGAGGCTTCTGTGGGGCAAGCCTGAGGGAGAAAGGGGGGATAGGATAGAAGAGGTTTCTGTGGGGCAAGCCTGAGTGAGAGAAGGAGATAGGAGAGGGACGGCTTCTGTGGGGCAAGCAGAGGAATCCACGAAGGAGCAGAGGCGGTGGAAGAAGAGCTCAGCAGGCAATTCAAGAGAGGGAGAGAGGAGAGAGAGAGAAAGGAAGAAGGGCTGACCAGCCACATGAATACCATCTCATCAAGTGACCCGCCGGCTGGGAAAAGACTGACCATCACCCCACCACATGACCTGCCTGCTGAGAGGAGACTGACCACCATGACCCTACATGACCCAGGCCAGTAGAGGTCCCTCGCTCAGGCGGTGTGTGGACCAGTGTGTGGACCAGTGGCCATACCAAAAAGGGCCAGGAGAACCCGGACTCCAGCGGCCCTTTTGGGGGTAGAGCTACAGTTAAATTTTGCTATCCTTGCCTCTATTTTAAATTTTTATATTCTGTTTTTGTTTCACACCACACAGAGTTCTTCTGTGAGGGAGATGGGCAGTTTCTAAATTTTATAAACGTAACCACATAGGCTGGGTTCATACAATACACTGCACTACAATCTAGCCCAGATAGTTCTCAGTAAGTAGTATGTATACCATTGGTGGGACTTAGAAGTAATCTAGCTGGGCCTTGGAGGTACTTTACATCATTAAAATGTACAGGAAAGGATAAATGTAACAATAGTGCCTATAAGCATATAAATGATGGTGATAGTGGATAAAGTAAACTTTTAATTTCAGTTATGATGGAGCCTAGTTATAATAGTTGTGAGAAATGTGCATTTGGAGGAATCTACCATTGGAATTAAAATTGGTGGTAGGAATATCAATATCCTCCAATATGCAGATGATACAACATTGCTCATGGAAAGCAAGAAGAATCTGGAGTGGCTTTGACTCAAAGATGAAAGTGAAAAATTTGGACTGCACCTTAACATCAAGAAAACAAAGATAATGACAACTGAGTGCAGATCGACAATGAGACCACTGAAACAGTAAAGGAATTGGCAGATAGAAGAAGGCTGGGCACTTTTGAACTGTGGTCCTGGAGACGACTATTACACCACCTATGAACTGCAAAAATAACAAGCAAGTCCTAGACCGAACCTCACGAAAAAATATCACCTGAAGCCAAGATCACAAAACAAAGGCTGTCATACTTTGGCCATGTCGTGCAAGCTGACTCACTCAAAAAATAAATCATGTTGGAAGTGATCAGTGGAAAAAGGAGAAGAGGACACCCTAGTACCCATTGGCTGGACCCTATAAAGGATAACACCAGGATGACCATGGTGGATGTGAAGGAGGCAGTGTGAGACAGAGGGGCATGGAGAGTGCTGATCCATAGAGTTGCTGAGGGTGGGACATGACTGAATGGCTGATGATGATGATAATGGAGCCCAAATTAATTGATAGCATGATTGATAGGAGTTGATATAAAAGATTAAGAATTACTCATACAGCGAATCCATGTTAGACCAACATTTTATATAAAGCTATTGTAGGCTGTTCCTGCAAATTCATTTCATATAAGAAACTGAATACTAAGCAGTTGGGATTATATAAATGAGCTTCCATCTTATAGTCAGTGCACTTTCTTGTGCAGTCTTAAGCTATTTACCCCTGGGTGTTCCTTGCAGGGTTGTTCTGAAGATACCTGGATTGTAGAAATCAGAATGATCATTAGATAGCAGCAAAGAATTAGTGTTCTGTATTTCTCTGCTATTATCTAGTAATGGTCCAGATTTTGACAGCCCAGATACGATAACTCTGCGTAACCACATGTACCACAATGTACCATGTTGAACATTTTGGAAAAAGGTGAGATTATTATATGATAAATATTCAAATAAGTACACAGTCATCACCTTTATAGAACAGAAAAAGACACAGGATTTGTTATATAGTATTGTTATTCCATTTAGTAAACAAAAATGTGGCAGGAAAACTCTTTCCCAAGATGGTCAATGGGCTTGATGGGTGGAACCATGCATTCAAAGAACAGTCAATATTTGCCCAACCAAGCCCATGGTTGATGACCTTTTGCACAAATTCTTATTTATATTAAATATTTCTTTCTTCCTTTTGTAGGCCCAAAGTAGCAAAAGCATTTTACAAACGAAATGAATATCATAAATTAGCCTTCGTGTGCAAATCAATTAAAAGGGAAAACAGCCACCTTTAGAACATTTCCAGTGGATGTGCTAGTTACTAATAAAATTAAAGCAGAAAGAGAGAGGGAAGTAAAATCCTATACCTGCTTCCTCAGAAAAATTGAGCCTTACGGAGTATAATGAGAATTGCATCTAAGTAGGTGTGTCCAGCACAATTTAAATAGATCACTTGATTTAATCTGTTTAATCTGCTTTAATCTATTGATTTCCGATGTGTTCTCGGCCAACAACTGGAAACTCCAAATTCTTTCTTCCAAATAAACATAAGATTGCATAAAGTCTGTAGAGATTCTCAGTCATCCAGGTCATGGTTGTCCCAAAGGTACTTTTTCAGGAGGCAACTGTCTATTCCATTCCCGACCATCCAGTCAGAGCTGAAGAAGCTTCTTGGATGAGAAGTGAAACGTCTTCAAAAGAAAAAACAAGAAAGTCCAGTTGCCTCTTGAAAAAGCACCTTTGGGATATGATTGCTTGCTATATTTGTTATATGTTGTAATTTATTTCAAACTTACTTGTCCTAGTTTGCTATGCCTAAATTGCTGATTGAGACGTGTCATTTCTGCACTATATCATCTATAAAATTGCCTAAACTTTCAGTCAGGTTTAAGATATCTCTTTTTATCCCCAGTGTTAAGAGTTCAGTGAAGCCATTACACTGAAGAGAAAGAATGGGCTTTTAAATAATTAAAATAATATATTAACATTTTTACTCTATAAAATGAGAAAAAAGGTTTGTCCCAAAAATCAGTGTGTACAGTATTGTATTTCAAAAAAGGATTTTGCCTAGAGTTATTTTAACTTTTGTTATTGCAGCCTGCATTTGCAATTGCATTTGAAATTGCTCATGCGAGTCAGCCTGCATTTGGTATTGTTTATGCTAGTCAGACTCCATACTGAGGCAAATATTTTTAGATCCATTCTTTCCTTTTCCATTTGAAATTCAGTTTTATACATTCTATTTTCTTGCAGTGTGCATTCTCAACTTTCAGGAAAGCAATAGTCCTTACACAGATACCTGTCCTCATTTACAATCCTTTTGTGAGATCCTGGAAATGATTCTTCGGAAAGGATTAAAACGTGAGTAACTTTTTTTGCTCCATAGCTTAATATTGAGAAATATACTTGAAAGGTTTGTTGGTTATGAAGGCCTGACTTACAGAAAATAATGCCAGTGAGACAAGATTAGTCTTAAAATGGAAAAGGAAAACATGGATCTAAAAATATTTGCCTCAGTATGAAGTCTGACTAACATGAGCAATACCAAATTATTATACATTGGGCCTTAGCAACCACTGGCTATGTGCATAGTTTATTACACTCTACTAATGGATTAGAAAGGATATAAGGTAATGAATTAATAATGAATTAGAAAGGATATAAGAAGTCATCCTTTGGACCAGGGGTCTCCAAACCTGGTACTTTAAGATTTGTGGACTTCAAATCCCAGAATTCCTCAGCCAGCCAAAATTCAAATGAGGGATTTTTGTATGTATGCTACAGATTTAATCTATGTATTATAGGTTCAATATTCTTCAGGATCCAGACCATAACAGTTCTGTAAAATATAGTTTGCTAAGCATATGGCACCATTAGGAAACTGTTGCATCATGGTAACTTGCGTGTAACATTTATAAAGTTCATGTCTTGCAGGTTTCAACGACATATAAATATGGGTGGTCAAATGGTAGTTTGTGCAAAAGACCCCCAAGATTGTTTTTAAATAATAAAACACTTCTTTGCAATTGGGGAAGGCACAAAACATTGATGTGTGCACAAAATAGACCAGGTCATTCTCTGCAACAGCACTCTGAACCTAAGGTAACATCTAATTGTAGGTCTGCTAAAATGACTATCTCTTATCAGATGATAAAAAGCTGTACTGCTGGTGTGTAGCTAAGGGATATGATCATCTCCCAGTCTTACTATTCTTGCTAAAGGATGTCTTTTTGCCCTCTTCAGAGCCGGTTCTGGGATTCAAGAGGAAGGACTATTGGCACTGGCTAGAGCAGCTTCCTCAGCAGGAGACCCACCACAGGTAGATGGTCTCTTGTAGCCTTTTATGATGCTGTAAACAGGAACTTGGAATATTGGGTTTTGTTCTTTCACTGTTGCAATTTTAACTCAAAGTTCCCAGACTTGATTTTCTTCTATCGTTCACATCCAATGCAATTTCATGTCTGCTGGAAGAGTTGTAGACCCATATTGGAAGAGTACTAGTAGGAAATAGCAAGTCAGAGATGCTCTAGCTCAGGGCTGTCAAACTCCCAGCCCGTGGGCAGGATGCGTCACGCGCTGGCCACACCCACACCTGGTTTAGCAAAGGGGGAAAAACTCCCGATACATCACATGACACCACCGTGATGATGTGAGTTTGACACCCCTCCTCTAACTTAATACCTCTCAGACTTATTACAGGTTTCACTGACACTGTACCCATGATTGCTGTTGAATTAGGCATGGAGAAATTGTGGTTTTTGTTATTTTATAAGTTTCAACATAATTTTAATGAAAAATAGGGTGGAATATTTTCTTTTTGTGAGGAATTCACAGCTGCTAAAATTTCTGCCTTGTATCAGAGAAAGGATTCATGGAAGGCACATACAAGTAATCCTCATTCAGTGACCCCTTGTTCAGCGACCATTTGAATAAGGGGACTTACAACTATTCCTCATAGTGCAGAATCCCTACAGTCACATGATCTCAAATTGGGTGCTTGGTAACTGCTTGCAGTTATGACAGTTGCGGCATCCCACAGTCACATGATCACCATTTGCAATCTTCACTGCTGGTTTCTGACAAGCAAAGTCAATGGGAAAGCTGGCAGGAGGTCACAAACGGCAATCATGTGACCATAGGACACTGCAACTGTGCAGGATTTGCCTAATGATGGCAGTTGGAATTGCTGCAACTGCCATTGTAAGCAGACATGGTCATGTGATGTCATGTTTTACAGCTGCATCACACAGCAATGAAGTTGCGGATCCCATTTGATCGTTAAGTGGGGACTGCCTGTATTATTTTTTACCCATTTTAACAATATTGAAACAACATTTAAAAATACTCAATAGCAGAGACTGTGTTAACAATAATTTTTCCACTTGTAGTAGGACCCTTCTGTCCATAATGATTGAGAAAACGAGTTCTTGTGAGAAGGTGCTGACAGCTCAAGGAAGAGGGCGGTACTTCCTGCGTCTGGCTTTGAATGGAAAGTTATTAGCAGTTGCTGTTCAGCAGCTCATCAGAACTCCCAGGCTGCTTGAGGTGATTAAATAATCCAGAGGAATTAAGAAAATAATTTGAATAACAACCATACTTCGATTTGTGTCTTTGACTCTTTGCTTGAGGCCTGAGCTTGAACATTAGGTAGAGGTAGTCTTCAATTTATGACCACAACTGGAACTAGAATTTCTAGTCGATGCAGTTGTAAAGCAAGCCATCACATGATTGGATCCAATTTTGGAATCTATGATTCCAATGTTGAAATTTTTATCTTCTATAATTAGCATGATTTGGGGGGAGGAGGGGGGTGCCAACAAGGTTTTGAAAAGTGTACTTACGTGGTTGGATAATAGATCTGTATCACTGTAACATTGATTGCCTTGGACTTCAACAATCCAAAGTCAGGGGTTGAACTGGAAGACCTCCAAAGTCCCCTCTAGCCTTATGATTCTAACTGAGATAAGTCTATCATTTTGGTGCTGCATCTGAATACTGAATTTGACATGCTTTTCTTAATAACAACAACTACAGTATTTTGCCTATGTTTTTCTTTGTCTACAAAGATCTGGTGCTTCCTGGATACAAAATGACCCATTCCAGTTTGTTGATTTCCAAAATGTCAATGCTTCATTTTGACATTTCTGCTCTCCTAACATCTAGTTTGTTTTGCTTTATGTTCTGCCATTCCATATACAAATGGTGTAGCTATCTTTGCACCACTGATCTTTGCTTTTCCTCCCAGGCACAGCTGCAGTCAGACATCATTTGAACTTTAACCTAATTACATCAAAGGACCAGTGCTCCTTGTACTTGTCCTCTGCTTTTCTCTAGTAGCCCACTGGATACCTTCTTAATGGGAAGCTCATGTTGCAATATCGTGTTGACATTGTTCTGACTGGAAATGATAGTCATTGGGGTTTTTTGTTAGCAGAAAAATGGAGTGGGTTACTATTTTTACGTCCTGTGAAGTCTTGACAGTTTTCCAATACTAGTCTACATTTAACATGCCAGGTTTCAAATTTATGCTTCTTGCTTGATTTTCACTTATCTCTTATTACAATACACATGTTTCATATTTAAACATCTGCATCATAATAAATTATTTTATTTAAATTATTCTTAGTGCACTGCATGTTTTTTCTTATAATCTGATTTCAGTGTTATGATCCAATAACATCCATCCTGAGCAATGAAGAATTTTCAGGTAAGATTCTGTTCTATCATTATGCTACCCTCTCAAGATGCCTCCTTGCATACATCATTGTACTGTATGACATTTTTAGGCAGTAACTGAGGGAGTGAATTTTAGCCCGTAAAACAGTAGACCATCCTTTAAAGCAGGGGTGAAATGCTCCCGGTTTGCTCGTACCTGTCAGTTGCCGTAGAGCCGGTCGCCAAGGTAGCACGAGGCGCCGCCCACCCGCCCAGATGCCTCCAATTTGGGTTCTTTTACCCTCTGCGAATGCACAGAACGCTTTGCGCATGCGCAGAGGGTAAAAGAACCCAAATGGTGGCGTCTGGGTGGGTGGGCGGCGCCTCGTGCTACCTTGGCGACCGGCTCTACAGCGACCGACAGATATGAGCGAACCGGGAGCATTTCACCCCTGCTTTAAAGGCCAAAGCCAGCATTAACATTTTTCAAGAGTAAAGGGCCATAAAGTGAAAGTCCCAACTCATACATTTTGGTAAAAGTGGCCTTTCACAGGTGTCTTTTTTTTTTTTTTTTTTTTTTTTTTTTTTTTTTGTGTATTTTCATTTTTTTTTTTTATTTTTTTTTTTTTTTTTTTGCTTTAAGCATGATGTGCCTATTTTCAGGTTTACACTGTAGTTTTCATCTCCGTCCACCTACTTCAACTTGGCAAGAAGTTGTGCCATTAATTTCTAACAGTCCTAGCAAAGAATGGGTTGTGAAAGCTACAAAAAAAAAAAAAAAAAAAAAAAAAAAAAGGGGTTTTAAAAAAAAAAAAAAAAAAAAAAAAAAAGGAATTGAAGTCCTGAGGCAGCAGGTTTTCTATTCCTGACCTAAAAAGTTTGCAATCATAATTTTTAATTTAAAAAAAAAATATGATATGATTCCTTTGGTGTGGAGTTCTTATTACGCAATGGCCCTGCTTCATTTACAGACTCTTCTAGGAGTGGAGGAGAAAGTTCAAACAATGTGTACTTCTTCCCAGTTTCCCACTTTCCCACTGTTTCTTTCATGATACTTCTTTTTGGCCAAAAAAAAAAAGAAAAATCTATTAAGAACACCTGTGTGGTGCTTTTTAATGGGCAATAGGAGTCACCTGTCACTAAGGTGTGTATCCTCAGCTGTTTTCAATGCAGGTAGGACATCGCAACCAATTGTAATGTGACCCTCTTACCAAGTACCTGAATTGCAATCACATGACTGAGGGAGCAGTGCAATACAGGTAGTTCTCAACTTACGACCACAATTGAGCCCAAAATTTCTGTTGCTAAGTGAAACATTTGTTAAGTGAATTACGACCTTTCTTGCCACAGTTGTTAAGTGAATCACTACAGTTGTTAAGTTAGTAACATGTCTGTTAAGTGAATCTGGCTTCCCCATTGACTTTGCTTGTCAGAAGGTTGCAAAAAGTGATTTACATGACCCCACGACCCTGCAACCGTCATAAATATGAGTCAGTTGCCAAGTGTCTGAATTTTAATCAGGTGACCATGGGGATGCTGCAACGATCGTAAGTGTGAAAAATGGTCATAAGTCACTTTTTTCAGTGACATAACTTTGAACTGTTTTAAGTCGAGGGCTATCTATAGTTGTAAGGATGAAGATGGGTTGTAAATCACTTTTTCCAAGGCTGTCATAACTTTGAATTGTTGTTAAATGAATGGTCATAAGTTGAGGACTACTTGTACAGTACCATTGCTCTTTGGAAATTAATTTCACCTAGCTCACGAGTCTGCACACACATTTATGCCCAGAAGGTTGGCAGCTTTTATTGTAATAGTTTTTTTTTAAATATAAGTACAGGTACAGTAGTTCTCGACTTACAGCAGTTCATTTAGTGACCGTTCAAAGTTGCAACGGCACTGAAAAAAATTGACTTATGACCATTTTTCACACTTACGACTGTTGCAGCATTCCCATGGTCACATGATCAAAATTCAGTTGCTTGGCAACTGACTCATATTTATGACGGTTGCAGTGTCCTGGGATCATGTGAACTGCTTTTGCAACCTTCTGTCGAGCAAACGGGGAAGCCAGATTCACTTAACAACCAAGTTACTAACTTAAGAACTGCAAGAATTCACTTAACAACTGTCGCTAGAAATGGTGTAACGAATGTCTCACTTAACAACCAAAATTTTGGGCTCAATTGTGGTCGTAAGTCAAGGACTACCTGTAACTTCAATTTTGCCAGGTCTCTGGAAAAAGTTCAATCAAAAAAAATATTAGTGGCCATTTGTTATTGTGTTAGATTTAAAGGAGACCAAATATTCGGTTTTAATTACTCTCAGTTTTGTATCTCTTGAATAGCCTTATTCATTCTTTTTCCTTTCCTCGGTTTCCCCTTTCCTATTTTCTTCATTTGTTACATTGTGTAGCCCTTTCTTTCTAGTATTGCTTTCTTTTAGCTCTTGTTTGATTCTTTTTTGTTCCTTTAAGTATCCTAAAACTCTCTTAGAATCTTATGCTGATCTCTCTGATTTAGAATCTTCTCCTTTCTCAGACAAGAAAAAAAAACGCTAATACGGCTTTCCACAACCCAGTGCTCTCTAGATGTCCAGGACACCAATAGTGTAGCGTACAATTTAATTTCATGGCATCATTCCCTAATAACTTTGGAATATCCTGTTCCCTACCATCTAAATTAAGGAAACACATTTTGCTGCCAATAACAGTTTACAGCTATCTCTTGCTGTGAAGAAACTTTCCCCATACAGATGTAGAAAGGTGCAAATCCATCTTGTCTTCATCAAAGTTTTATATGGAGATTCAGATAATTTGGGGGTTGCACATCAGCTATTTTCAAGGCATTTTATGAAGCATTTGTCTATACGTTCCAGTCATCTTGTGAGACGCCCAGAGTTGCTATTTCACTAAAAGATCTGTGGAGGAAGAGTAAAATAAGAATTTAATTAAGTGATTGGAGGCTTTAAGCTCGGCATAAAAACCCTAGAGGTGCTGGTTTATTTTATTTATTTATTTATAAAATTTATAGGCCTCCCATCTTACCCCAAGGTAATGGTTGGGAGAATGAAGTCCAGGACATCTGGAGAATAGCATACTGAGAAATGAACATGAGAAAATAAGTTTAGTATAAATTTGTTAATTTTGAAAAATCATATGATATAATGAATAACCTTGAATTATAAAATATTCTGCACAGATATGAAGTTTATGGTTGGTGAATGTGATAAAATAGCTGTACATCATGGAAATAAAACATAAATGTAATGCTTAGGGTTAGCCAATGGCTCAACCCTAAACAATGAATAAGGCAAAGATATGTGATGTTACATTGGGTTTTTTAATGTGTTTATGGAATATTTTTTTAAAGTGCTTGTAGCAATATTGCAGGTTTGTTTGTTGAATGTTCCTATACTTTTGTATGAAAACAATGCCATGTTGGGCTCCCAAATGATTTGAAGTGAATGTTACGTAAAATTGAGGGGCCCACAAACTGAATGGATCTGAAACTTAATATATAAAAGGCCAAGGAGTTGTATTTAACGAGGAACATTGAGTGAAGAATAAATGAGAAAAAAATAAGAAAAAGCAGGGGAATTTGTATACCTGGCAAAATGTATAATAAAGATTGATAAAGCGAATAGACAAAATTGATAAATGCTGGTTGAAAAGTGGAGGGCTGTATGAGTTCTACTGTGAGAAACAAATGATGAAAAAAACAAACATGTTTATTAGAGCATATTTCTGCCTGATTTTTATATGCAAGTGAAAGTTGGGTATGTTAGGACAAACAGAAATAAAGAGAGGTAACTTAAGAACTGTGTGGTAAAACAGGTTTCTCAAGAATGAATAAGTGCTAAAATAGTGTGACAGAGAATACAAACATAAAGTGATGAGTATCAATAAAAAGTATGTTGAGGTGACTTGGTAATATAGCCGCTCAGAGTTGCTCCTGATAGCAAGATACAGTAATAGGAGCTGTGGAATGCAGCATTGCAGGCTAACTCACTGTTCACTGCCAGGAGTTCAATTTTGACCAGTTCAAGGTTGACTCAGCCTTCCATCCTTCTGAGGTCGGTAAAATGAGAACCCAGATTGTTGGGGGCAATATGCTGACTCTGTAAACCACTTAGAGAGGGCTGTAAAGCACTATGAAGCGGTACATAAGTCTAAGTGCTATTGCTATTGCTATAAATTTCATAAATAAAATATAGGCAGTATGAATGAATTGGACTATTTAAAATATTTGAAGGATTGAAAGGAAAGGAAGAGCAGAAATCGTGATTGGAAGGAACTGAGAAGTCCCTCGGAAAGAAAGGGGCCAGAATTATGAACATCAATGTTAATATGAAATGGTGTATGACTGTGGTAGAAATAAGAATAGAAATATATAGAGAGAGGGGAATAGTGAATGATGCTGATGAAAATTAGATGTACCTGTAGCTTTATTTCCTTTTCTTATCTCATGCCTTGATTTCCTTGGCTTAACTATAGTTTACCCCTTTCAGCAGTTTGTGTGAAGGCACTTATCCTGAAAGTGCACAGCATTATGGGTATGACTATATGTTTCCTCCTCCTCACTTTAGGTTTTAATGTGCTTGCCTTCTGATCTGAGATTAAAGTAAATTTTGCTAGTTTATAATCCTGCCTGTGTTTGACATTTTCTTGAATATTATCTTGGGAAGTCTGAATCTCACTGCAACAAAATGTTCATTTGTTGTGCCCCCATAAACATTTCTATGACATTCTAATAAATTACTACAGTACTGGTCAGTGATTGGATAATGACCTAAAATCTTTTTTTTTTTTTTTGCTTTCCAGAACCCTAATAATTTTTTTCTTTTTTGTTAAGTGTTTGTTTAATGACTTAAAATCTTTTTTTTTTTTTTTGCTTTCCAGAACCTTTCTTCTCCATGATGTTGGTGGTTACAGAAATGAATTTCTTCTTAGATTTGCAGGTATAGCTTTGGATCATGTTTTTTTTTTAATCTTTCTTATGATGGATTTATTGATATTCTTGCTGTTTTTCAGCCTTTCTGTTTAATCACTAATTATGGGTGTTATAGATCGTTGAATTTCTGTTTGCAGAATTCCAGTTTCTTGGATGAAAGCTGGCAACTTCCGGTAAGAGATATTTAATTTTTCTTTCTTTGATGCCATCTATTATATAATTAATTATGTTCTCCTGTTCTGATTTATAACTCATAATATTCTGTTGTTGTCTTTTTTTACTGGTCGTGCGAGCCTTAACATTTTCATGACAGGAAAACCAAACTGGCATTTCATCTTTGCGGCTGGAATTTAATTTTTATACTATCTTACACAGAACTGGTGACAGGAACATGGAACTCTTAGAAATCTGCATTTTGGGCATATTTTTGAATTTGATAATGAGCTTTTAATGTGCTTTCTAATCATGCATCCAACTTCAGTTACAAAAAAAACACTTCTATGAAATTTGAGCATCAAGTTCAAACAGTATTGTTTCCATTATCTATGTTTTTGTTGAAATTGTAAGCATTTGTCTTTTCAGTATTTCAATTGTATCTAAGGGTTTAGAGCTCTGACTTTTACTGGATCATGGAAACAGGCTGTCAGTTTGATAATTGTTCTTAAATTGTATCTGTTATAAACATGTTTATATCCTTTTGTGGAGAGAAAAGATACTATGGTAAGACCAAAATAGTTTCATGCTATCAAATTGGGCCTTAGGCTGGCCCAGTATGTTTCTAAACCGTGCTTGATTTAGTGCATTAAATTGAGATAGGCTTCTGCATTTGCATAATTATGACTTCTTTACAACTCCTATAGAATGACTAATTGTGAGAGGTGCTGGGAGCAACATATAGAAATGCTATGATTGGTTCCCCCTCTTAGCTCTCAAGATCAGGGATAATTTAATTCAAGTTGTGATGAAACTGAATCTGCCTTAAAATTCTACTTTCCCTACAATTAATGATTTTGTTTCACCCTATAACTGCAAGTCTGTTTTTTCCTTTGTGAATAAATGGAGATTTCAAGGTTTCAAGGACCTTCATAAAGTCCCTTTCAAGTGCTTATGTTCATAGAAACATGCATATAATTTCCCCATATTTAGTAAACATGATAGGTATACAAATCATTGATTTACTGTAGTCTTCGCCATTTATATATAACTTAAAACTCTTAACTCAATTTTGTTCTATCAAATACAGCTATCTTCATTACATTAGTTACATTAGTATTAAATTAATTTTGGAATCTATATGGCTTGTGCATATACAGCTTTATTTTAATTTTTTTGCATATCATTCAGGTTCTTAATTAACGGTATGACATCCTATGCATAAAAAGTACATATCCCAAGCAACACACCTCTGACATCACCGTTCTGTTTATCTTATGCCTAAGTACAGTAAGCAGCAAAGGAAACGTCACATGTCCTTATCTTACCACTTCCGCAATGTTAGACCTTTTGCTAAGCATTCCATTTATCTTTGTGCATGCCTTACTTACCAATGTACAACTGTTATCATGCTCAACAACTGTCAACTTAATGTAGAACATTTCAAATTGAAGGTTATCATTTTATTATACAGTTTCTCAAAATCAAATGTACAATAAACCTAATTTCTTACATTCATACATTTCTTCTACTAAATATTACAATTGTGTTCTGTGCACCCATGTCTGGCACACTATACTTCCCAAACTTTATTCATTGTCACCTTATGAAAGAATAAACTCACACAAATGTGAGTAGGCATTTATCTTTGTCTCCTGACATCCAGAGCTTAACTGGGCTTTTTTAGTCACATTTTAATATTATTTTATGATGTTACTTATAAAATGCCCAGAGTCACTGAGGTGAGATGGGCAGGTACAAATCAGATAGATAGATAGATAGATAGATAGATAGATAGATAGATAGATAGATAGATAGATAGATAGATAGATAGATAGATAGATAGATAGATAGATAGATAGATAGACAGACTGACTGACTGACTGACTGACTGACTGACTGACTGACTGACTGACTGACTGACTGACTGACTGACTGACTGACTGACTGACTGACTGACTGACTGACTGACTGACTTGCCACCTTCATACTTCATCCCATCTAATGGAAGCTATATAAGAGTGTTTGTATTTAGAGGCCCTAATGGAAGCAAAATGTCCCATTTTTGTCAATGATGAAAGCTTGATGGAGAATTCCTTCAAATGTGCTGGAGGTTCTACTGACAAATCATGCTTTCCAGGTATGCCAGACTTATGAAACTGTCCCTTGCCGGGAATTGGGAATGGTGCTGAGGTAAGATATTTGACCCTTTCATATATGGCTTTCTGATCCTTGGTTTTAGCAGCCATTAAGAGCCAATCAATAAAACAATTGTTAGATTCATAGATCATGGCAAGCTATGATTTTTAATTGTGGTTTATTGAATAAGCCACAGTATCTGGGTTCACATACAACAATAAGTCATAAACCATGGTTTACAAAACATAATGGTTCATTAAGCCAAACCAATCCGACTGTTATGTTTTGGCACACAACGCTAACTTAGTTCCATTTTATATTATGTATTCTGTTTATTCTGAGATTTCACTGGACATTGCTCACAAGCTGCTGAAAAGAAATATAAGAAAAGATACTTGGGTAAAAGTTCAACAATCACTGAGGCTGAAATACTTTCTCAGGTGGATATAATTGGGCCAGGTACTACCATATTGGCTTGTCAATTATGAGGTCAAAGAATCAAGTTTATGTTAATGAGTTCCTTGTATATAGACCAAAGATATTAAACTCTGCATCCATCAGTAAATTAAGAATATATACCGTTTCTGTTAAAAGCAGCACATTAAACCACTATACATTGTTTAGCATTTTCTTCTTGTAATCCATTTGTCAGATAGATTAGTCCAGTGATGGTGAACCTTTTTTGGTTCGCGTGCCAAAAGGGGGGGAGCGCGGGGGGGGGTCACGCATGCGTGTGCCCACACCCATAATTCCATGCGGCCCCCACCGCGCATGCGCGCATGACCCCCCTCCGCTCCCGGCACGCGATAGCACGCCCGTTTTTCACTCTCCCCAAGCTTCAGAGCCTTTCTAGGAGCCTGGGGAGGGCGAAAACGGCTTTCCCCACCCCACCGGAGGCTCTCCGGAGGCCAGAAATGGCCCGTTTCAAGTTGGGAAACGGGCCATTTCTGGCCTCCAGAGGGCATCCGGGGGGGGAGGGAGAGGCCGTTTTCACCCTCCCCATGCTCCTAGAAAGGCTCTGAAGCCTGGGGAGTGCAAAAAAACAGGACTTCCGGTCCAACCGGAAGTCGACAAATGGAACGTTTCCGGCCTTCAGGGGAGCTCCGGGGTAGTGGGGAAGGCCGTTTTCGCCCTCCCCAGGCTCCTAGAAAGGCTCTGGAGCTTGGGGAGAGCAAAAAACGGGCCTTCCCCACCCCTTCCGGAGGCTGGAAACAGCCTGTTTCCTGACTCCCAGTGGGCCCAGAAAGCCCAAAAATCAGCTGGCCGGCATGCGCATGCGCGCCAGACCTGAGCTCGCGTGCCCACCAATATGGCTCCGCGTGCCACATGTGGCACGCGTGCCATAGGTTCGCCATCACGGGATTAGTCTATTGTAAAGCTTGAACATTATCTAAAAGAAAAAACAAATTTAGGAAGGAATTTGAGAAAAAAAAATTAGAAAGGAGTACTTAACATGTTTTCTGTGTATAAATTACCTCCTCCAAATTCTAACCCCTGTCCAATGTAACTTTACATGTGGTATTTTGAACTTAGTGGTAGATGAGCTAAACAAAATTATGGACAGGAAAACATTTACTTTCAAAGTTTTGCTTTCTGCTCAAAATTAATGATACAGTATTTTTAACTACGGTATTTCCAGTATATGTTTATATCTTAACAACTGAATCTCTTTGCAATATTTCAACCTAATGCATCTCAAATGGCAAGTGGTCCCAAGGAGCTAGTCATTTGAACTGGGGCCTCCTCAATTAATTCAGTACACTTATCGTATCAACTTTCCACTTCCATTCCTTTGTTGATGCACAGGCATTTTTGGTCTGGTTTGGATTTTCCCCTCTTGCCAACATTTTGTAACATGCTTCAGTTTACCAAAGTATCCAGGTTTGGAAGAAGGATAAGACTTTGTATGTTGCTGGGCCACCTGCATCATTGGCCTCTGGGTGGAACTCCCTTGGTCTCTTAGGGGCCGTGGTGGCACAGCGATTAGAATGCAGTACTGCAGACTAATTCTTCTGACTGCCGATTGCCAGCAATTTGGCAGTTCGAATCTCACCAGTTCAAGTTTGACTCAGCCTTCCATCCTTCTGAGGTCAGTAAAATGAAGACCCAGATTGTTGGGGGCAATATGCTGACTCTGTAAAACACTTAGAGAGGGCTGTAAAGCACTGTGAAGTGGTATATAAATCTAAGCGCTATTGCTATTATGTGTGTTTGAATTGTGACTAATCAGTGTATTATTTTCCTAATGTGCTGTACCCAACCTCATTATTTTCCTCATTACTTTCTTTTGTTTGAGTTTCTAACAATTCAATTCTTCAAGGATAGTTCTATTTTCTTCTTCTTTTTTATATCAGGTATTTAGATGGACGGATTTTCATAATAGAAGTGCTTCCAAAGAGCCAGGCAGAGGTGGATGAGGTAGTACTAGTTGGAGATGTCATTGACGAGATAAATGGATCTTCACTGAGGAATGCATGCAATGGACAGGTATGGGAGGGAGGAACATCCTGATCCCTGGAGATGGAGGAGGGAAAGTTGGTGTATTGTCTGCTACTTTGACCTGAAAAGAAATGGAAGAGATGGCTGTGCATTGTTGCTATGGGAATTGTACTGAACAAAAACTCTTGGATTTGACCTGGAGATCAAGATGAAAAATCAAGGCGGGAGGGATGTAGAAACGTACCAGGTTTTTAAAAACTTTTTAATATTTATGAGATTCCTACTTAGGATTATTATTTAAGATTTCAGAAATGTAAATTTTGGATATTACTGGTTTATTTAAGGACTAAAGAGTTAAAATTGTACCCCACTATTAGCATACTTCCCCATACCCTCCCCATCCATATTACCCCTCCAGGAGATGACCTTCTGCGGGAGTCAACATAGAATGTTCAGATACAAACTTATAAGGTCTGTTGCATGGAGATCATGAAGAAGAATGGGTGGCTTACTTGGAATAGCGATGCTTAGTATCAGTGTGCAATGACTATTCAGTCTACCATATCTTCCTCAGAACAGACGATTCATTTCTACTCTTATCTCAGGCACAGCATGCTGAAGCATAGGGACCAAGACTGTTTTATACAGTATGTAAAAAAAAAAAAGGAAAAAAGAGAGAGGGCACCTGTCAAAGCCAAAGAACACTTTGGAATAATGGTCCTTAGCATTTCAAAACATAAAGAATAACAATTAAAGTGAAGTGTGGCTAAAGAACATGTCATCTCTTGAACTTTTTAAAGGAAGAGAAGATTTAAAAAATCATCCGATCTTGTCTGAAGTAGCTATCACTCTCAAATGGTTATGTACAATTCTGTAAAGTAAAAAAATATATAGAAGCTTCTCTTAAGAGGTATGGTCCCAACTCGCTGCAATCTTTATACTAAGAGCCAATTTTAATTCTTTCAGTATATCTATATGTAGGCAAAACAGCATCTTCCCATTTTATAAAGAGGCAATGATAAGTTTGGTGGGACTGCACTATTTGCAGAAGTATTAAAAACAAAAGTCTTTAGAAACAAAAAAAAAAAACCTGTAATCAAGGAAGGACACTCTAAAACAGACCAACATCCAGAATGCTGACAGATCCCAAGGAAGAAAAGTGATGGGGAAAGGAGAGGTTGAGAAATGTGGATGAGCTTCATGGAAGGCATTAGGAACTGAAGCGCTCCACACTACAACATTTTACTGAAGAATCTATTAGTGATCCACATATTATACCGTATTACAGAGCCAGTTTGATGTATTGTTGAAGGTGCTAGGCCTCTCAGTTATGAAAGTGGGTGACATCCAGTCAGTCAATCTCTCTCAGCCTAACCCACCTTGTTATAGGGGGGAAAGGCAGATCTATTAGTATATTTTCCATCTTGATTTATATATGAAAAAAGGTGGGATAAAATAATAATCTTTGGTGCATGTTTTAAAATGCACCAATTGGAGAAGATCACAAAGTATCAAAGTCTGAAAATCTAAATTGAAAGATTATGGCATTAGCTGGCCATAGTAATCCCAGCGGTTATTGGCACACAGGTGCCATACCAAAAGATTTTGGATGCCACATAGAAAATCTGTGTGTTGACAAAATTTTCACCCGTTAGTTATAAAAGGTCACGTGACTTGGATCCACACAGATTCTACACTAATACATTACTGTACAACATCTTAGGTTATTGGGAAGAACGTCATGTGTGCGAACGCTAACACCAGCTAACAAACTGGCAGCTGTGATTTCATGTTGTTGGATATATAATAATACTCATCAGTCAATTGCAAAAGGCAGCTTTATTTGGAACAGCTTAGATGCTGTGACGGTACCTTTAATATTATTAAATAACAATGTCTGCCTTTCCCTTGAGCAGGACTCAATAGTTGAACAAAAATGCCAAATCCAATCTAAACATCTGGTTGACTATGGGATTCACCATAATAATATGCTAGCAAAAGACATGCTAACTCTTATATGCTCAGTGATAACAACTTAGATACTGTGCTATGGTTTCTAATCACTAGGAAAATACCCAGTCAATAAGTTAACAAGCTTCACTGACATATCCTAGTAGTAACCAGAGTGACCATTTAGATCAGCTTTCCCTGGCTCCAGATTTATTACAAGGACAGGGAATAACTAATCTAGTGGATGATGTTAGGAGGCCCTTGCTGATCATCCATGTATCTGTTCGTTGCAGGCTGGTTCAGTACTGCAGAAGCTGAAAGGCAAACCACTAAGCTTTCGCCTAATCCGGTGGAAATGGCACGATGGAGGAATGTTCAAGCCATTGTTGCCCTATCTAAAAGTTCTCAGAGAAAAAATCCCCAGCTTCCAACTCCAACATGAACACAAACCTAAAGAAGAGAATGAGGAGCGAAGTTTGCAAGGAGGCAGGTAGTGGCTGCTCGGGACAATTATGAAAACAAAAGTGTGGCAGATTTTCACAAGTCCTACCTCATCACCACTGGTTGGGTGCATAGGTCATTTCCCAAATCTAATCCACTGGTCCTTCAGCTGTTGCAGTTTGTAGTCTCTAGCCTGAGAGGCAATCTTGGAAGGGAGCCAGCCTCTTTCAAATGTCAGACAAAGGGTGGCAGACACACATACTTTTGAACATCCCTCCTGAAACAGAACTCCAACAGATCTCACAAACCTCATTTCTGGTGGCTACAGAAAAGATGGAGTTGTAGATTACCTGCACTGAGTCTTCAGCAAATTGTAGATGCACTAGGGGAGCGCTATGGAGATCTTCAGTTTTAAAAGTTTTAGGGTTTTCCACTCATGGAAAAACCCATTTTTCCCTATGGAAAACCCACTCATGGTTTGACTAGCTGTTACAATAAAAGTAGTAGATTTGGAATAAAGGTGGAAAACGGTCTTTAATTGAGAGAGGCCACTTATGGTCAGGTTCTCATTTCTTTGTGCGATCATTTGCTGTAGGTAGAGCAAACTAATGCTTTGTGGCATTTGTAAGAGAACATACACAATTTCTTCTGAGTGCAGAAAGAGAATTAGATTTAGAGAAGACATAATATATGCATTGCTCTCTTATAAAGCTGTATCAACTGTGACAAGGAAGTCATAGAATCACTACCAGTTTGGAGAATAGCCAGCTAATGGTCAAACTAGCCTAGGAAATGCTATTCTATTGCTTAAAACATTTTTTTTCAGCCTGTTCTCATACAAGCTGTTTCTTTAGCAACCATATGGTATAATGGAGATCTCCCTCCTGCTCCCCTTCTGGAAGTACAAGATTCAGTGGAAGGGAAATGTTTTGCATTGTGGAATGTGAATGGCACAGGCATGTTTATATGGCTTATTCTCTATAGAACATATCCCAAACTGGGATAGACCAACTTCTTCCATTCACCATTTTCATTTATTATTATAGAGAAAACTCATAATGCAGTTTTGCATTTCTCAATCACATGTGTGGCATGCCATCTAGGTTTTACTCAGCTGCCTTGTATAAATTTGCTGGTGATGATATAGCCCAGCTCTCTGGAAGTGTGTGGGATGCAGTTGTGAATCCTGGGAATTGCAATCTGAATACTAAATAAATATTTTCTTACTGGCAGTATACAAAATTAATTTAGTGGAACGCACCTCCCTTCCTGAAATAGGGAAGAAATCCATGAAAGCTAAGTAGCAGACCAGAGCTGCCCTTGTAGGTTCATGTACTGAGGCAAAAGACTGGAGAATCTCAGATGATCATTTCCTGAGCTCAAATCTCAGCAATAAAAAGAACACTTTGGATTACTTAATACTCTTTCTCATTATTTGAGTGTATGTCTATGGTTCAGACTTGGCAAAAGTCTGCTCCCATAATATCGGACACCACTCAATTTTTAATAGTTTTTAGTAGTTGTTATCCACTGTATCATTTTTGCTGTTCTTGTTATTTCATAGTTATTATCAACTGTATTTATATATTTTACCTTAACTGATCAATATAAGAGGCGCCCTATTAACATATACAGTATATGTCCTTCTTAGAAAAACAGGGCTTTTGGTTTCTGTCTTGACGATATTAAGACTATTTGATTGCATGATTAGTGAGACATGATAGAAGTACTGTCTACTACGGTAGTAGTAGAACTACTCTTCCTCTGCTGTCAGTAAGGACTACTGATTGAGAGGCTGGGAAAACAAGCATAGCTCTTCAGTCCTAAACTTCTGTGAAGGCAACTTCAGTTTGCTTTTGGAATTTTTTCACATGCTGCATCTTGATGTGAAAATAAAGAAACTGTGCATAGATTTCTTGAATTAATTGTTTAATCTCATTTCTCCATAGACTCCTGTACAATCTGCGGTACTTAGGCCAGGCCAATGTAGGAAAGGTGAGACTATGTTTCTAAAGAGAAAAGGGGGGTTGTTCAGTTTTCAATCCTACTTTTAGGTCTACATTTTTCTCACATTTTGTTCATCTCTTGGTTTCTTTTCCAGTATGGAGGCAAAGGCATATTAGACGTAGGCATACCCATGGTGTTAGATAAGCATTTACCACAGCAGGTAAGATTCATGCTGGGAATAAGAGATGAATGTTTATCAAACTACTTTCTATTCCTCTTAAATCATTTTAAGTTATGCTTTTTAAACAAAGCAGCAGATTGAATCTTGATCACTACAGCCCATTTTGATGGCAATCTTGATAATTTAATTAATAAAGTCAATAGGGATTTAGATGCTAGGGCTATTTGAAATGAGAAAACACCACAGGTGATCAGGCTTATATTTTAGATAAAAGCATGTTCTGTGTAACAAATTCTGTAAAGAAAAGTCTCTAAGTCAGCAGTTCTCAACCTGTGGGTCGCGACCCCTTTGGGGGTCGAACGACCATTTCACAGGGGTCGCCGTGCGCGTTAGCCCGCCATCTTGGTGCCACTGTCACTGCAGGGGTGAAATGCTGCCGGTTCGGCCAGACAGCTGATAGCGAAGGAAGCGGGAGACTTCGCCCACCCGCCCGGACGCCGCCATTTG
>QLTV01003460.1:1297147-1309799 GCA_003457575.1 Thermophis baileyi
TTAAAGGCAGAACGTGGCTGAACTTTTGTTTTTAATAGGAAATGCCTTGAGAAGTGCCATTAAATCATGTATGAGAAGTAAATCAAGTATCAGAATTTTCTAGATTAGAACTAGTAGAAGTCCACCGTTTGAGGCAGATATAGACAAATACCCATTTTGCAACACATTTACTGACTGAACACCTCAATGACCATTTTTCTTTCATTTAGTATTTCATGATGGCATGAAAATACGTAAGCTTCAGGGGTGGGTTCCTCCCGGTTCGGACCAGATTGCCCGAACCAGTAGTGACCCGCTGGTGACGTCACTGAAGTGGATCGGCCGGTGGCGGTCCGTGGGCACCGCCATCTTTTTTTTGGGAACGTTTTGCGAAATGTTTACTGTTTGGAAGGTTTTTCCTGTTCTGCTGCTTGAAAAACAGCCCTCCCGCCCGCCCCCGGGTTTATACTGACCTTTATTCCTTCGCCCGAAGCACAGCTGATCAGCTCCTCAGCTGTGTTTCGGGCTGATTGCAGCTACTGAGCATGTGAGGAAGCCAAATTGTGCGAGGGAATGCGCGCGTGCGCGCGAGCGGAGCCAGCGCGCACACGCAAAACTTCGTGATGCGAACCGGTGGGGAAGGTAAGTGGAACCCACCCCTGGTAAGCTTATAGGGTAGCTGATCTTACTGAAGCTCAGTTATGGATTTTATTCTGTTGCATGATGGTGAGTTCAACCTAATACATTTAGCAACTCATCATGCAAGTGAATTTCTCCTTGATCATCCATACCTTTCCGATTGACTCCAGACCTCTTCATCTTTTGGAACAGATTTGTTACAGTAAAGGGGAAATCTATTTCATCAGTTGTTTCTATTCTGCAGATGGACAGGTCGCAAAAGCCCATTGTTTTCTTCTATATATCTTTTTTTTTTTAATGAAAGTTATAGTGGATTAAGGTGACCCCCATACTTCATCCTCTCTTGCCAGGCCTTCATATTATATGTATATTCACATTAAGAAATCATGGGAGGCAACAGTGGACATGGAGGTGCCTCAATTGGTGCACTACTTTCATTACCAATTCTCTGATAAATACTATTCTTGACAACTACTGGCCTTGCAGGAGTTTGCCGCTAACCAAGATGAACAGTAGATTCTGAGATGGTGGTTGCTTCAGGGATAGCAAAAGGGAGGGAGAGAGATGGGCAATTAAGAAGTGGGAAATATGAATGAATGACCAAGTAGGGAAATGATACAGCTCCTTCCACATCAGGCATGCCAGGCATGAGAGGGGGATAGATAGATTCCCTGTGGAGGGGTAGCAATCACCTCTACAAGCACAGCCAAGTTACAGGAGACCTCATGTGAACTGTTGGGAATTACCAGCAGAAGTGGGGAGCGACACAACTGCATTTCATTCTCACAGCCCACAATCAGTTTCCCCTGTGAACTTATGAAGTGAAAAGGTGAGTCTGAAGGGAGGGTCACGTGAAGGTATGTGGAAAAGACCTTTGGAAAATGTGCCAAGAGATGCTGCCAAGGCAATAGTCAGATAAGAGACAGAATAGCCTGCAACTGGATAATGGGTGGAGCAGGAGCCTCAGAAGAGACCCTTCCCTAGTGTATTGGGCTGTAAAGGAGATGGGGGAGAGGATTATACTTTCAGGCTTGCAAGATTCCTTGATGCATGACTTTAATAGAGCCTGTCCGTTACAGTCGCAAGTTATGGTGGTACTTAAGCAAGGTGCACATGTGATTATCTTACTTAATGACCCCAATCCCTGCTATCTCTGTTGTGGTCATTAGTAGAGCACAGGATGACTCAGGGATGGGGAAGGCTCTGGGTGACCTATCGCAGACCCAAGCCCACACTACAGCACCTCCCCAGCTCACATATGGCCTGCCCCAAGGCCTTCACCTCCTGAGGAACCCTGTGCTCTGCTTTCTGCAGTTGCCACAGGCCTTGGGCCTGCTTTGCCACCCTGCTGGGTTCCACACCCTCCTCCTCACCCTCCTGTCACAGCTCAGTCACTTTTTCTGTAAATCTTCTGGAAGCAGCCAATCCGCAGTGTGGACTTCCAACACAGAGGCTGCGTGGCACCATCCCAGAAGTAGGCACCATTTTGGGAGTGGCCACAATGAATTGTGCCTGCTCTGAACTGGTGGCTGATCCCAGGATGGTGCCTTGTGGCCTCCCTACTTTATACAGAGGCCGAGGGGCAGAGCAGTTGGATCTCCTTCCCAAACATGATCTCCATAGGAGATCTATGGAAAAGGCAAATAACTGAGCTGTGTTGAGGGGTGGAGAGGAGGGTGTGGGACCCAGTGGGCATCTCTGGCGTCGGTCAATAAGGGCGGGCAGATTGCCAAGTGCCCAAATTTCATTCATGTGACTGTGGGATTGCTATAGTGGTCATAACTTTGGGCAGGTGTCATAAGTCCTTTTATTCAGCAGTGACGTAATTTCAAACAGTCGCTGAATGAAACATCGTAAGTCGTGGACCACTTGTGCAATAAAATAGAATTAGCTCATCAGGTTGTGATTCTTATTTGGTTTACCCCATGAGGCTGACAGTGTACGTTTAAAATGTACGTAAACAATGTTTACATGTTATGTTCAATTAAACCATGGCAACATCTAATGTTTGTGTAGTATTATTTTAAGCAGACTGTGTTCTTCTATTGTTGTGACTTAGATGAAGTTCAGAGCACATTTTATGACCAATTCATGCAAAAATCCACGTAATCCTAAAGGGTTCACATACTTTTTCTTGCAACTGTATGTAATCTTGAAGAATTTTCAGCTATTGGAAAGAACTGCAGAACTGTAATAAGTAGAATATGTTTATATTATCCCAGCCAGTGTTTATCAATGGTGAAAACTGTACCCAAAACATCTAAAGGAACATGCTAAATTGCCTGTTCCTGGTTTACCTGTAATTTAAGTGATGGCTGACTTTGCCAGCCAGTGTTAAGCTGGACTGGCTTGTTCAACTTGTCTCACCCAAATATTATAGCTCACTTGCTTGTGTGGGTTTTTAATGATCTAGATATCAAGTCAACACATTCAATTCTTGCTCTGCCATCTTAGAGATAGGCAGAAATGTGATCATTGCATATAGATAGAACTGTTTAAAAGTCATGCTGCTACATTAATGAAACTTTCAAAGGGTTGGTTTTCTTTGTTTTTTCAGATATCTGCAGAAATTATTGTGTTAGCTCTTTAAGTGGTAAATTCACTGATCTATAAAGTGATTCAGTTGAAGCTATGTTGCTATGATATTGTCTGGGTGGAAGGAAGAAACAGGAAAACATTGGAAACATAGCAGGTCCATTTTTAAGTTTCTTTTAGGGACGCTTTGTCACTTAATAGCATTATTAACAGTTGTAATATTTCTTCAGGAAATTTTATTCGATGTCAAAGAAACTGAAGTAATTGTTCAACACAAAACGACTTCAAAGGTTAGAATGTTTGTTTGCTGGCTGGGCTTGATCATGCCTTAATAATTTATTGCCTTTACTTTTTATAATCTGGGCAATACATGCTTAAAATAGACACTGGAAATGTTTCTAAGGATAGTTATTTTTTAATTGTAGATCTAATCTTTATTTTGTCTTGATTGACATTCAATAAAAATAATTCCAAAAAAATGAGCTTTGACCAATGCCTTAACTGCAAATTGTTGCCATTTTCAGGTTCTTTTCCATTATTCTTACACAGACATTTCCTGTGTGGGACGCCGTCTGGATAGCAACAATCTCTTTGCTTTCTGTAGCTTGTAAGTTTTATGTGGTGACATATTTCAAGACTATATTTACCAGTCCCATTAATCATGTAGTAGTGGTAGTAGTAATAGCAGTAGTAGTAATTTTTAGTGTAGGGTGTATCCATCAATTACATTCAAATGCTTCAGTGTGTCCTTTACTAATATAGGAATCTTAAGAATTTCCTTATTGGACTTTGTGAATCATGCCGATTACCTGTTTAGCACATATTCTACCAAAGTTCCTCTTTGTGATTAAATGTTCCCTTCCACATAGAATGTTATCTTGAATACATTGGATTGTTGATAAACTAGCTCATATCCAAGATGAATTAGGTTAACTGCATGAAAGAACCAAGTAATCCATTTTATTGATAGCCTGGTTTGTCACTTAGACCCATTAGAGGAATGCTATTATGTATGGGCAATTAGTCATATGCCATCTTAAATGTATTGGATGTCTAAACTTACCATCTTTACTTTATAGAGCTTCACCTGACTCTCCAGAAGATAGCACTTTTGATTGCCTAGTTTTTGAATCAAATTCTGAAGAGGAAAGTGAGGAAATCATCAAACGGATTGGTAAGGAATATGCTTTGGAATACGTGTTATAGTAAAGACTATTGTATTTTGTTAAGGTGTATTACTCTATACTTCACAGCTTTACCTCTTCTGCAACTTTCTTCCATTTAGGCATTCTCCAGAATACATAGGTTGGGATGGGCTGTTGTATTCATCAGAGTCCTGTTGCATTAATAAAATTCTGCTAAGGCCAGTTATGTCCCAAGTATATACAGCATAAAGCTAATAGTTTTTTGATATGATCACTTTGGTTAGGCTTTTAAATTAATCCATTCTTACATTTCAGATACCTGTATAACGGCGTGATAGCTTAAGAAATAAAAAAAGTAGACCAAGGAAGCATATTAACAGAATGTGGTCCTGTAATATTTGATGTCTTAAGTTTTACAAACTTGTATCAATTTGTTTCATTAATTGTTGGACTAAACATCCCTAAAACTAAAATCCAAAATGTTCTTTAGATAGGGTTCGTAAACAATGCTAGCAACTATACATCTAGCATAAAAGTATTTACAAATATAGCAGTAAGCTATCTATGTGTCCAAAAAATAATTCAAGACATGACAAATTGTGTTTGTTTCTTTAGCTGCTGGATTTAAACATACAGAGTGGTTTGTCTGACAGATGTGATGTTCTGCTGCTGGGTTTCTATCTACTTTTGGAGCCTCATTGGCCTGCTAAAGTCTAATATCAATCAGTGATATCTTGATGGGTCAACTCTTGGATTATGGAGTCGCTTGGTAGAGATTAAAATTCTGTCCAGATACAATTGTTCTAGATAAATCAAACAGAAGACTCAACTGCTTTTTCAAATGTTTACATTGCCAATTTTCAAAATGGAATAAAATCAAGCTGAAGCAATAGATTGTTTGCATAAAGTAGCGTATCTACACTGAAAACAAGACCAGTTTGATAAAACCAATCAAATAACTCAACAGTTTCTCAGCAGGCAACTTTACAATTTTCTTTAAATTTAAAATACCCATTATGGGTTATCTAACAAGACAAAAATCCTAAAACAATCTGTAAATTTATATTCTCAATCAATGGGTTGAAATACCTGGAACAGCTTATTTTTTTAAGAGGCAGCACAGAAAGCTGGACTGCTGTTACCTAGTTTCATTTCCATGAGTCACCTAATTAGTCTAGAAACAAGGTTGAAATAATTTTGTACGCTAAGAAATTGAGTAGCATTTTCTAGTTCCTAAATTATTCTGCAAACATGAGTCAAAATCAGAAAGACTATTCACTGACTTGTTACATAATTGCTGCAAACTATTACTGCAATTGGAGATAAATACAAAGCATAAACATGCTTCAACTTAAGCATAAACCCAAGTAGAAATGCTACTTTTTCCCACAACAATGACAGGACTCATGTGAATGTAAAACATTTAATTTAAAAATGTTGACACTACAATATATAAAATAGCTATTATAAATGCACATAGTGTATTCTATAGCTGCCAGATTTACCTTTTTTAGGAAACTGTAAGTTACACTGTGGTTAAGACTGTACTTTACCCCTTCAGAAAGTCCACATTCTGTCACAGTGATGTATGGTCAGACTTAACAGCCCCAATTGTTAAACACTTGAATCAAGTTATAACCAGTTTTATTGCAAAAGGACCCTGTACACATTTATATCAATTCTAGTACCTTACAATTTTAGCTACCCAACAAGTCATTAACATACAGAAACATGCATGAAAAGCAAGAAAGATCACCCATCCCTTCTGCATATTAGCAACTTGTCACTACTGAGCAACAGGGCTCACATCACTGAGTTTTATGTGAACAGTCACTGTTAGCATTCATCCTGAGTGAAAGATGGAATGACTTAAGTACAAATGTAACATTATAAACAATTTCATACAAAAAAAAGTCACAAATTGAAACCAAAGTATTTTACAGAATTTACTACAAAACACCATAAAAACTGCTTCCTTTTAAGCCCTCTCGCCCCGTATCCTACGAGCCAACTGGATGTCTTTGGGCATAATGGTAACTCTCTTGGCATGGATGGCACAGAGATTTGTGTCTTCAAACAGACCCACCAAATAGGCTTCACTAGCCTCCTATGTGAAAGATAAAAAACAAGATATTGGTTAGACATTAACCTATAAGGACACATTATTCCTTTCCCCACATAAAAGAATAGTACTTGAATAGGTTCATACCTGCAGTGCACCAATGGCTGCACTCTGGAACCTTAAGTCTGTCTTGAAATCTTGGGCAATCTCCCTTACGAGCCTCTGAAATGGAAGCTTGCGAATCAAAAGTTCTGTTGACTTTTGGTAACGGCGAATCTCACGCAGTGCCACAGTACCAGGTCTGAAGATTTTTTTTGGGGGGGGGGGGAAGAGAGAAAGGAGTAAGGCAGTCTGCTCACAGCAGATAACAATTCCAGGAAATTCCTAAATAAGTCTTTCAAAATAGTTTCAAAGAAGTAAAAATACACTACAGAATCTTGGCATGGTTGACTGGTCGCTAACAACATTTATAGTTAAAGCAAGGCTAACCCTAAAATCACAGTAACAGAAGCTAACTTCGTTACAACACACACCACTCCCTTCTTAATCCTTTTATTTCCACAGATCAGCTTGGCGGTTGTCCTAAAACACACATTCCAGATTGTTTTGTTCTTATTACCTGTAGCGATGAGGTTTCTTGACTCCACCAGTAGAGGGGGCGCTTTTCCTAGCAGCTTTAGTAGCCAGCTGTTTACGTGGAGCTTTGCCACCAGTGGATTTACGGGCAGTCTGCTTGGTACGGGCCATTTTTCTTCACTCTTCTGAAAGAGAACATAAATTCGATGGACGGACGCGGCAGCTTTCTCCAAATTCCCGAAGGTCGATCCGGCCTAAGTGGGCTTTCCGGCACTTCAGCCTCCATCTACTCGTGCTGCTCTTCCCCGAGACGGAAACGCTTTGGCGGGAGGGGAGCGGCAGATGTCGGGAGTCGTCGTCGTCCTCCTCCATGCGGGCACAGGGCCAAGGAGGTTCAGCAGGAGCGGCGCACCGCCAGGAACTGCTCTCTCCTGCTTACTTGCCCACGCGCGATGCCGGAGAGGAAGCCCGACTTCGTTCCTTCCCTTCTGTTCCCAGCCCCGATAACTACCGCCGGCATTAAGTCTCCGGCCTTCCCTTAGCAGCCGACCCAGAACAAAGCGGCCTTCCGCCTCTTCCTCCACCCATTTGTCACAAAATTTGCTCCCCAAAGCACGGGGATCCTCTTTCTTTTCCCCTCTCTCACTGTTCCCCCCACCCTCGCTCCCAGCCGAAACTCACCTCTTTCGCGAACAAATTTTTTTCCAAAAAAAAAAAAACACTTCCGCTGTGAATACACAAATAACACGTATCGCGCAGCCTTCGTAAAAACCTTAACTGTCCCCTCCCTCTGCTGGGATGCTGCTTTTATAGAGGGAGGAACCTAAAACGTCATGACGTCACAATACAGACACGCGACGCGCGGAGCTATTGGCATCTGCTTTCGCCGGCGCCATGACGTTAGCTGATACAAAGACAGTTTCCCCGCATCCTGCATGCGATTGGATGGAAACTCGAAACCCGATTGGTTGTTAAAGCTGCACGCTGATTGGCTACCGTGGGCCGGAGCAAACCAATTACAATTGTAGTGAAGCTAGTGGTTCTGATTGGACAATAGAAAACATGGTTTGGATCCTACTTTTTGTTGCAAAGCTCTACAATGGAAAGTCAATGGGAAAGAAAAGCAGCCCGTTCTAAGTGTCCTGGACTCAATGGGGAGGGCAAATTAGAGAAAACAGCCTGGCAAATACGAAGGGAATGTGAAATGGTAGCAGAGATAGGAGGACGTAGTTGACTGTACCTGACGTTCGTTTGCCGTCATATCAAATTTTATTTTTCAAAGTTTCTTTATGTTACCTATAAATAAGGAACATTTATAAAGTTCAGTTATAAGCAGCACATAAACCACAACTTTTCATTTCATTTGCCTAATACTTTTAACATAACAACTAACATATACCAAGATTTCTTAATTAATTTTTAAATCATCAAAGAAATAACATGAAATATAGAATTGGTTTGTATATTTTATTAGCAAAACTAACAGACCATTATCTAGTTTTTTCATGATAAAATAACCATGTGTAATGGGCACACTGCATATTTACAAAATGTAAAATGATAAAAAACAGATTAGTCTGATTACAAAAAATCAAGCTAGACTCTATGACAATTGGCTGTTGCATGTAAAGTACAATGTTGATAGTGTATTTTAGATATAAAATGCATACCAAGTTAAATTTGGCAAGTTTGGTCTAGTCTAGTGGGTAAGGCACCAGCTAGAAACCTGGAGACCTGAGTTCTAGCTCCACCTTAGCCATGAAAGCTGTCTGGATGATTTTGGACCTGTCATACATAAATACAACTGTCTAATAAAACACAACAAAATTACAACAAAACAATATTTTTAAAAATGTAATTGTGTAGCAATTATGGATCCTATGGCTAATTTCTAGCCACATACAGGAGGATCTGGGTACAAATCAATAATTATGTTATTCTTAAATTAGGTTAACAAAGCAGAAAAGAAACTAGTATGCCTGTCAATGAATTCACAATCTTTATTTGCTTTAGCATTATTGCTAGACTGAGAACGCCTCTCAACAAAACATACTTAATGTAATGCATAATCAACCGGATTTTTAAAAAAAGGTAGTTTTACAATCAGATTTGAAGTTAGAAAAAAATGGATATAATTAACAATCTTATTTCTATTCACAGAGAATATAAATATACTGCCAATATATTGCCAGTATACAAACGTACTAGATATGGTATAAAGCAATTATCAACCATAATTACATTTTTAAGTGTAGATAAATGCAATTAAAAGCAATTGATTTTAAGCAACATACTTTATTATAGAACCAGCACAGGCAACTTATAACCCTCCAGATGCTCTTAAGAATTATTTATTCTTTATTTATAGGACCATTTTAGTTTTTCTTTTGCCCTGATAAACAAGTCTGATCAATGTTTTGTAAGAAAAGGTATGTAATGAATGGGACTTCTCTACCCTAATTAAATTTTTAAACCCTTGCCATTTTTGCAGTGTTTTTCAGTTAAATGTGACTATTTAGCAACAGGTGGATTAAATAATGGAACATCTAGGCAATGTTTGTGAAAAAGAGGGGGGTTTCTACTATACCAATTTAATTTATAACAATAATAAAATTCTTATTTAGGTAAAACAATGTTCTATCCAGCCAAACCACAATCCTATGCTCATAGATCCCAACAACACAAAAGGGTTACATGCCTGCTTCAATCATTCTTCACCACTAATGTTTGAGTACAATAGAAAGTAGTTTGATTTTTTAAAAATAATGGGATAATCATGATGGAGAAGAGTACTAATCAGTTTGTGATGTCCCATATTGGCTCCATTATGCATACCCTTCTGCTGTTTCACCCAGTACCTTGGTAGCTGTTGTGAATTTGTACTTTGGTTGTTCCACAAATATACCGTAGTAAATAAGAAGCTTAACAGTGGTGGTAGTTGTTATGTTCTATCCATATCAGGAAATATAGTTTTACTAGATATGACTGATGTGCCAATTGTGTTCATATCTATGATGAAAGGACCTGGAAGTGGTAACTCATGCTCTCATCATCAGAGGATAGATACTGCAATATACTCTGCCTGGGACTATCTTTGAAAACTGAAATTAGCAATAGCAATAGCACTTAGACTTATATACCGCTTTACAGTGCTTTACAGCCCTCTCTAAGCGGTTTACAGAGTCAGCATATTGCCCCCAACAATCTGGATCCTCATTGCTGCAAAATGCAGCTGGCTATGTACTGGCAATCGAGAACTGCTTCAAACATATTACATCAATGTTGTAGATGCTGTAGTGTATTGGTTGCCAATAGATTTCCAAATACTGTTCATTTGACCTTTGAAACCTTCTACAGTACGGGTGTCAAACTCGATCGTGTCACGTGATGTATCGTGACTTTTTTTGCCTTTGCAAAGCTAGGGTGGGTGTGGCCTGCGCGTGACGCATCTGGCCATGGGCCACCAGTTTGACAGGCCTGTAAATCTAGAGTTTGGCTCCTAGGTACATTCAGAATTGATTTCTCTAGGCAGAACCATTGCAACCAATGTGCTCATTTCAACAGCAAAAATTATTCATCCCCACCATGGAAGGTGAGATAACTGTAGGTTCAAGGATAATATTTCTTAGTTGCAGACTGACAAAACATTATCATTGTTCTGTAAAGCAATAAAAATGGAATTGAGGGGTCTTTGGTACCTATGTTGATAGCACCCAATGTTGTTTTATCTATTTAGATACTGTATGGCAATGTTTCTTACTGACTTTTTTCTCACGGATTTATGAATGATCATTGTTTTCTTACTGTGTATTGTTTTAATTACAATATTATAAATCACAGTAAGTCTACAATTTATCTGTATACAGTAGAAATTCAGTAAATAAATATATACAATGTTTCATTGATCCTAGATAATAGCCAAAAGGCAATATGAAAATAGGTTCATATATATGAAAATATGTATATAAATATGTATAATACTCTGCTTCACACACACATCATGCCCAAAAGTAGTTTACAAACAATAGTGGTTGGCTCCATACAATAGCAAATAGTGTGGTTTAGCATTATATGTGAACCATTCATTCCTAGACTCCAATAAAGATTAAGTAGAATGAGATTAAGTAGAATGATCAGCTTTCCTTAACCTAATGATCTGGAGAATTACATTGAAGAAAGTTTGATTGTCATACTTAACTGAAAGAAGACAATATATTTAAGATATTGCTAAAGATGCTAAAGAACTGAGAAAGAATATCAAAAGCCTTGCTCAGATGTTAGAAAATGGTTTAATCCTAAAAATATTTCCTTTAGAAACAAACCAAACAAAATATTGATTTAAGGGAAAAAATACATTAATGTCCATGAAACAAAACATCAGTCAAAGATCTCAAATACAGATGCATAATTTAAACACAATACATATACCAGGACTTACTTTCAAGAATACGTATGGAACTTGGCAGTATACAAATAACATGTTATTGTATGCTTATTGGAAAAGGGTAAATGTTTTGACTCATGCCACCTTAACTATAGGGACAAAGTAAGAATTGCAAAGTTTTTTGTATGTAAAGTCTAACCATATGATTAAGTGTCATCAAATAATTGTTTACTCTTTAGAACCAGATTTTTCTGTGTATTTTCTGTGTCATTTGATGAGTAATCAAATGCTGTCATGGCATGTTATAACAAAGATGAAGTATTGTTATGGCATAAATTTGTCAAGGTATGGCTAACTTATATTATTATAGGGAAGCCTTGTGGCACTCATCACTTTTCTTATGGCAAAATACTTGATAGATCAGAATCCAGTAGTAGATATATCAATCTTAACAACTCAAGTTTATGGAATTAAACTTTTGCTTTAGGATCAACAATCCCACTGTTTTTATTGTAACAACATACCGGTATATAATTTGTAGATTTGTGAGATAATTTTGAGGGTACTGTCTCTCTGTGTTGGAATACCAATGTGTTATCCAAAGAAAAGATCATACCTAGCCTGTTATTTTTCTTTTTAATAAACTGGACTTCTCCTTAATAATCCCTAACGAATTTGCAATTATTTTAGTATGACAGCCCATCCATCATTGTTTAGCATAACCACCTACATTGCACTCTTAATTCACACTCACTAGCAAATCTTACAGCATCTAGCGACATTTACTTCCAAATTAATAATGCTAACATCGAGAAATAAAAATATTAGGGGGGGGGGACGTAACGATTCACAGCTGGCGAAACAGCAACCCTGCTTATATTTTCTCGAAGGAAATCCATGGACGGATTGCTTCTAACTACAACTCCTATAAATCCCTGCGCTGTTACAATATCCGGGACAGCAAGCGCAGAGGCCCTCTATACTTGTAGTTTCAAGGGCCGGAAGCCTAGTAGAAGAAAAGGGGGATTTTCCGCCATCACCGGGACTACAAGCCCCAGCATGCTTTGGGTAACCCGGGGCGGTAATGGCGGCGGCAGCGCCTGCGCATTGCGGTCTCCGTGCGGACCGCGCAGAGTGAATAATAAAGCTCTCCTCCTCGGTGGTAGCGGGCGGCGGAGGAGGGAGCGGAGGGCAGGAGCATGTCGAAGGGCCCGGTAGGGACCGGGCCTCCTGCGACCGGGCCGGTGGCGCCCGCCAGCGCGCTCCAAGCGCAGCCCGAGAAGCCGCAGCACTACACGTACGTAGCGAGAACACCCGCAGCCGCTTCTTAGT
>QLTV01003460.1:1309912-1359873 GCA_003457575.1 Thermophis baileyi
ACCCCTCCGCCCGGCGCCCGCCCGCGCGCCACACACGCCTGACGTCAGCGGGCAGCGTGCGGCACGCGCGCACGGAAACAAACGGCCCGCCCGGAACCGGCTGAAACCGGTTGTGGTCGGCCTGGGCCGGAGGAATTTCGGCTATGGGAGGGGGCGGGGAAGGAGCGGACACCCCCCCCAGCGCTTTTGGTGCGGGCGGGCGCGCGCGCACCTAACCGCCCCATAAACACAAACACACCCCACAGGCGAGAGGCGCGCAGTGCCCATGATGCGTTGCGTCGCCTTCGCCCTACGGGTCCTCTGCTCCTCCGTTGGTCTTTAGGTTGGGGGGGGGCGTCCGTCTCGCTACTGCCCCCTTTGAGAGTCCCCTTCTTTTCGCCGTCCCCTTCTTTTTGTCTAATTGGCTAAACCCACTGCCTCGCGCCAGCCGAAGGGGACCCTTTTCTGGCCGAGCGGTTGACAAGTCGTTCTGTAAAATGAAATTCTCCTCGGATACTCGGAAAGTTCGTGATCCGGAGGTCCTGGTGGGAAAAATTGGGGTGTCTTGTCACCAATCTTCATAAACTGGCTTTTCTGTACTCATGGTCTGTCTCGTGGAATCGAGAGCATCCTAAGTGAAACACTGTATACAAAAGTACTGTGACTTTCCTCGCCATTTTCTCTTGCTGATGGCTGTCATTAGAGGGGGGGGGGCGTGTTTCTGGCCAAGCCTGCAAAATGAAACTTAAAAGCATAAAGGGAACTGTACTTGGGTTTCTTTCTTTCTTTCTTTCTTTCCTTCCTTCCTTCCTTCCTTCCTTCCTTCCTTCCTTCCTTCCTTCCTTCCTTCCTTCCTTCCTTCCTTCCTTCCTTCCTTCCTTCCTTCCTTCCCCCCCCCCCCTTCCCTTCCTGCCCTCCCTCCTTCCCTCCCTCCCCCTCCCCTCCCTTCCTTCCTTCCTTCCTTCCTTCCTTCCTTCCTTCCTTCCTTCCTTCCTTCCTTCCTTCCTTCCTTCCTTCCTTCCTTCTTTCTTTCTTTCTTTCTTTCTTTCTTTCTTTCTTTTTTGTCTTTTTTGTCTTTGAATCCTCTGGAACAGTAGTTCCTTAATAAGGAATTTTTAGTCCTGTAGCATATCTTGAGGAATAATTCAGCTTGTGGTTAAAATAAATGGTCTTCACAAAATAACAAAGCATAAACAAATATTGTTATGTTGTATTGATTTCATAGAAAATGTTTTAATAGCATCAACATAAAGAGTTATGTTAAGTATTAGAATAAGTTGTCTCTTATATTTATAGGTTGCCCTCTTCTGTTCAGAATTCCTAATAATTTCGTATATCAGAGAGCAGTTGCTGTAGCAGGTACAGGTATTTTAGATCTGTTGGTAAATACTGTGCTACTTTGGGACCTTGTGAATACATTATTGGTGACAGTTAATTTGTGATATTGTTATTTTGTATCGTTGCTGTACTAGCAACACCTTCTATTCCTACATCTATTTTATTGTATCTGGCAAAACTTGTTTTGCAGGGAATTGGTCATACATAACCTGTTCCACATTAATCTGAGGAATTCATTACTATGAGATGTGATGGGCACGGATTTGGATGGTTTGGAAAGGAGTAAATAAATTCATGGGGGGGGGAACATTAGAACGTTACCTCCGTGAGGGCATCATGCCACCAAATAACAGTTACAATGAAACAGTGATGGAAAGGGAATATGAAGGACTCCATGTCATGATTGTGAGCATCCTGAAGGCATCTGGTTGGAGGCTGTGAGAAGCAGAATGGTAGACTAAAATGGGTCTTAGCCTAATTCTGCAGGGTTATTCAGATGATTGGTCAGTTGTGCTGCTAATGTCTCAAACCTATTAAAAACATACCGGTAATAGAAAACTTTTAAATACATGCAATACTGGGTGTGTAATAGGATGATACAATAATTACTTAGTTTCAACCTGTATGAATGATTGAAGAGATTGTCCTTAATTGCAAAACAGGAAGTATATAGATTAGCCTCATATACCTGCTGTACATCATCACAATTTTGTGATGACAAAACAGAGCCGAGGTGGCGCAGTGGTTAGAGTGCAGTACTGCAGGCTACTTCAGCTGACTGCTAGCTGCAGTTCAGCAGTTCAAATCTCACCGGCTCAAGGTTGACTCAGCCTTCCATCCTTCCGAGGTGGGTAAAATGAGGACCCAGATTGTTGGGGGCAATATGCTGACTCTGTGAACCGCTTAGAGAGAGCTGTAAAGCACTGTAAAGCGGTATATAAGTCTAAGTGCTATTGCTATTGCTATTTTGAATTGTTGATAGAGATTCATGCCTGTGATTATCAGACAGTATGCAAATTGCATTTATAATAAAAGTCAGTATAATGTTAGCTGGTTTTTTCCTGGTTTCCATCACCTTCCACACCTTCCTTTGTATTCTCAAAATGCATTGGGATATTGGGGGAATCACACAAAGGTGACACTTGGCGTATATGAGGAGCTATAGAAACTCACCCTGTCCCTGCTTTCACTGATTAAAATATCAATGAAAAAATCTGATTGAATTTCACTCAGTTTATTTCACAAAATGTGAAGTAAATATATTTAACAAAACAAAAAAGAATAGCCATGTGAGCTGGTAGTAATCTGGTTCATAGCGATGAATATTTTATTTATTTTATTGTTTTGAATTTGTTTATGCTGAATTCTATTTAATTTACTTTGCAAATGTACAATTTAAAAATGAACTTCTTGTTAAAATTAGCTTTGACAAATCGTGTGATATTGTAGGAAGCTGGAAGCTAAATCCAATTGTGTACATCTTAGTGCAGGGGTGTCAAACTCGCGTCATCACGGCAGCATCACGTGACGTATCATGACTTCCCCCCCCTTTATTAAACCAGGCATGCGCGTGGCCAGCGTGTGATGCATCCGATCCGCGGGCCGTGAGTTTGACAGCCCTGTTCTAGTGGAATAACATTTGTACCATAATGGGTTCTCATTCATCCCAGTGTCTTCCAGAATAGTTCTAGAGATTTGGGAGAAAATCTATAGCAGATGTTGGAAGTATATAAGGAACTTCAGGATTAAGAGGAGGAGGGTGGGAGACTAATGCATAATCAAATCACCACATTTATGGAAAGTGTGTAGCTGATAGTTGGTTTTAGGTAGCTTTTTCAGATATTTATATACATGTTTGGATCATACTTTTAAATGCAACAGATTCTAGCTTTGATGTATTTGCTTTCACTAATGTGTAACAGTTTATATTTTTCTTATGTTTTTGTAAACAGAGGATGTATCTCCTGTCCCTTCCAAACCATACCAGTGTAGTGTTGCTGCAACACTACAGCTTATGCTTCTTCTGTCCAAATGCTGCTGAGGCATATTATTATAGGCATAAAATATGCCCATGTGTGTGGGAGAATTTTTTTGACAGTCTGTTTCTTGTAGGGATATTTATGAAGTATTACACACAGCATTACAGCGTGAATGATGCCAATCTTAAATAAGAAATTCAGTTCATGTACCAAATTTGTGTGTGTACCTGTGTGCTGATTCCTGGTGACTGCCTGACCCCTTCAGGGTTTTTTGGAAAGGTTTTTTTTGGAAATCATTTTGCATTGCCTGCTTCCTAGGGATGAGAGAGAGTATCTGGTCCAAGGTCACCCAGCTGTTTTTATTGTCTAGGATTCACAATCTTCAGGTTTATAGCCTGGTGCCTTAATCACATAACCAAACTGGCTATCATGTGCCACTACTCAAGACTATTACTGATTTGTAATTTTTGCTATTCTCTATATTTTTAAAGTAGAAACTTTCAGTTGTGAATATGCAAGACACATACTATTGAGGGAAAAATATCTTTATAAAGAAAAACTTTAAAACTTGTCTTCCTCAAACCAAATACAAGATACTAGCTAGCCTGATATCTACATACCTAATTCAGTATTTTGATTAAGATAATGTTTAAAGTTGAGTACAAATATGCTGATCTACTTCTACAGCTTCAGTATAATTTGCATTTAACTGTCAGGCAGATGCATATTTTGTTAAGGCTTTCAGAAGTGAAAATTGAAAGGATTTTAGATTTCAAAATAAGAAAATATGTGGAACTGTTTTGTTTGTAGCATATATTTAAAAACAGGATAATGTAAGTAGAATTCTGCCCATAGCTGCTATCCTCCTTGGACTGATTTTAACTAGACAAGAAAAAAAGAACTTTTTTAAGAATTTGATACTGAATTGAAATAGTGAGAATGGTGAGAAAACAGTCATGAAGGCTCTACTAATGCTGAAACTGTTTATAAGTGTAATTTAAACATAGGCAATTGTGTCTCTTGTATGAAATATACTTCTGAGTTATCAGTTTTTAAGTCATAAATTTAATTTTTTTAAAATTTCTTTATTAATTTTCAATTTTTTTCCAACAATTACAATAAAGCCTTAAACAATTCTACATCTACTTATTTACATTGATTTTCTATTAGTACAATACATTATTTACGATATTCTGTGTCTTTATTTCATTTTATCCTTTTTGTTTTCTATCTTCAATCCAATGGGTTAAGTCATAAATTTAAAATTATAGTGCATAAGTCAAGATTCTGACTCCTTTTTATGTGTAGTTGGTTTTTTGTTTTTTTTAGTTTAGGCAAATCATGTCTTATTTGTAATGGCAATATATTGTTTGTGTTATTCTGCAAAGCATATTAAATACATAAATAAAATAATTGGAAACCAGGCTCACTTCTAATCAAAAAGGAAGCCAATAGTGCACACAAATGAAATGCTGTAAATGATTGTTAATGTAATGCCATGGGTTGGTATTTTTGCCTGGACTAGACTTCTTATGATAAACTCTGTTCCTGTTTAATATAGAACTTACTTGTATGTAAAGGTCTTTTGGTGACTATAAAGAAAGCTCCTTTTTCACCTCAAGATAATTTTTTCTCTCATCTGAAAGTGATGCTAGGATATTATGAATGTTAAGGTTTTGGAAAAAAAAAACTGCAATATTTAAGTGATTTTATTTGACATAATTTATCTTTTTTGTTATTGAAGAAATAGTTGTACTGTCCCTGATTGTGGAGAAAAACAGAGTAATGCACTTATTTCCTAGTCACTTATAAATAGGGTCATAGTTCCTATTTTGATCCTGAGTTTTCTTGGAATTTAGCTGCCTATTTTCAAGTGTGCCTTCACATCTGCAAGTGTTAGAAACAGGTATTTTCTCTCTTTACGTAAATCTTAAGCTTCTTAGGAATTTGAATTCTGCTATAATGTCATGTGGTCTAATTTACATTTCACGATTCATTAAACTATAGTTTATTGGCTAAGGAATGGTTGTGGATTGCTTGTTCCTATTAATTGTGATATACTAGTTTGTAGAGAATCAGAAACAGCTATTCCATAGCGAACTGTACTTTAAATAGATCACAACATTTAAACCAGAAGAGTACATGCAGGTTTATGATGATCCAACAATCATGGTGTATTCTGCATATTTGTGAAATCGGCATAAGAATATGAATATGCTAAATGGAATCTGTGCATCAGTTGACTCATCCATTTGTAATCCACAAAACAGGTATTAGTACTAAACGTAAAAAAAGTTTGTGTAAGACTGGAAAAGCTTTTGATGGGAAAAACTATAAAAGTTAGTAAGATGAAAATGGTGACATTTTCATAATGTATTTGAACTCTATAGTTAGAAAACAGTTATAGTGGGATGAACCAAAATACTGTGCAAGAGTGTTCAGAGTTTATGCTGTTCAGAACATTTCATCAGGCAAAACGATATATTTGACAAAAATCTTTCTCCTTTCTGTCCATCTCCTAGGCAGGTTGTATATTTAGTTATTTATTATTCTGCTCAATGTACAGTTCCCCAACTTTTGTTCTAAAAACAAACAAAACCCAGGTAAAATAATTGTCTTTACTGTAGTATAGTACAATTAACTGCACTGAATTCTGGAGAATTTGAAAGTGGACATGCTTATTGTGGTAGTTTATGTTGATCATAAGGAAGCTATTTAACCAATTAACTAACATAATTTTGTTTAATGTAGTAACAGTATTTGTTTTTGTTTCTTTTTACAAAATTATTACTGTGTTAAAGATTTATAGTCAAATGAAAATTTTACTTTATATCTAAAGTGTCTTATCAGCACACAGATTTAACAACATAAACATTTAAAGATTTCACTACTGCTTTAGCTAGATTTCTGCTAATGGCTTGAGTCCTACTTGAAAAGAAGAGCTCATTCCATCTGTGGAAGAAACTCTAACCAGAAAAGGCTTTGGTGCATGGAGATAGGAGAAAATGTAACAAAAATGCCATCGCTCTTTACCACTAGGAATGACCCATGTCTGACTTGGTTCAGTACAGTACCAAGTATTGGTACACTATAGTATCTCGAGGAAAGTAACTTGAAATGAAGGCCGGAACTACTGCCTGGCAGAATAAAGCATATCAGAATTTTGGATAGCTCAGTGTAGGAAACTGAGGTAATCCTCAATATACTAGTTCCATTGTTTCACCAACTGTCTTAAGTTTAATTGTAATCTTAAACCTGAAGAAGCAGGTTTTTACCTTGATGTATGTTGCTTACTGCTGAGTTTGGACTTAAAGACACTCCGCCACACACACAACAATTTCTGAAATCTGAGGTTCCTATGTTGCTGGATAATCCCAGAAACTATAGAAATTTCCAAACAAAGGGGATGGCTACATCCTTAGTCTGGGAAAGTTTGCATTCAAATTAAGATAAACTGAAACTTGTTATGAGTATTGGAACGTTGCTGGGCTCCTATTTCCAGTGATTCTGAAGCCCCATGAATAAAATGTCTACTGGCAAAACATTAGGGTCCCAATTAATGATCTTTAGGTATGAATTATTAATTCAGCATGGCTTCCTTTCAGATTTTGACCTTAATATATTTCCCTTTATCTAGGAAATAATGAGCATAGCTGGCCAGAGTACCGTAAGTTTAATATTTACATTATTATCTGAAAGGGATGATGGTGACAGTCTTATACATTTAGTCCCATTGTTGCACATAAGTTTAATTTTCCCATTATACATTGTACAAACTGGTATTGCTTCATATGCATGGTTTTGCTGTCACTGGAGTAAAATAATTATATTCAAATTACTTATTTCAATATTACTGTCCAATAAATGTTTTCCTACAAGATCCTTTTATTTTATTTCTCTTAATTGATTACATTTTAGGCTATAGGTCCCAGACTTAGAATCTAATTACTGTAAACTATTGGAATTACTCTGTAATAGTTCAGGTTTTATATTAAGTCAACATTGTTTACATATTATATCTTGAGACTAAGATAGTATTTGTTTAGTGCAATTTTGGCTGAGATATTTCTTGTGAATTGAAATGGATCGTTGTGCTAGACCTACCAGAACTTCTCATTTAAAGAACTGGCTTGTAAGTGAAAGAAGTACAGTGGTATAAATTCTGCTTTTCTGCTAGAAATGTTTGGGGAAGTAGGAGTGAATAAAACAAAGATTATTTACAAAACTGTTGTGACTGTTTGAAGATACAACGGCACTGAAAAAAGTGACTTATGACATTTTTCACACTTATGACCATTGCAATATCATAAAAGGTCATAAGTCCACAAGCTTAATTATGGTCATAAGTCAAGAACTACCTGTAGTAAAGGTAGTATTCATAGTCATGGTTTTGGTTTCTTATCTAGGCTACCTTGAAGGTTTGACATTAGTCTTGCAGATCTCCTCCTCTCTTTTTAGAGACAGAAGATCCCTCCCTCCTTTTTTGGTTTTTAGTAATGGCCTCCAATCTTAGGGTACTCCACTATCTGCCAATCACATGGTTTAGCTGAGTATTGTTACAACATCAGCAGCAAGTGGATATACAAATTACCAATTTACAGAATGCCATGATGCAGCTAACATAACAGCTGGAACCAAATTTACTCAGTGTGAACTGTTTATGGTTGACAGACCAGCGGAATTTCCCACAGATTGGACCAAGATAACGTTTGGGCTAAGTTTGCTAACGGAAGGAGCAGCTAAATGAGCCATACTGATCATTGAAGGACAACAACCTGCTGCTGAATAAACCAAGACTTCATCAAAAGTTTAAAAGATACATTGAAGATCCGGTATGAAGACTCACAGTGAATTAAGAAAGAATGATAGAGAAGAATGAGTTGATACATTTTAGATTTTAAATTACTTGCCAGAGATGTGGGATGCAATGACGTGGGATGGAAAGATCTCTCTCTGAGAGACCAGTTCAGAGAAGGGCTTGCTGAAGACCTGAGAGATGAACTGATAGGGCAAGACACCTCAAATAATTTGGAAGACTTGGTTCAATAATGTGTAATAATGGATGGCAAGCTAGAACAGTTGAGACAGGGAAGAAACTGTAAGGATCTTGGTTTATTCTGAAAATCTCTTCTTGAAGGAGTTGCATGTCGAAACGTCCTACAAAGGCTCCGTGAAAGCAAGCTTTTTGCAAAGTTGGTGTGCATTTGACCTGTCTCAATTAGACTACTTGGGGTATAGGATTTCAACTGAAAGCACAAAAATGGATCTTGCAAAGGTACAACACATCTTTACACACAGATTAGATGTGCAGTGTTTTCTCGGCTTTGCTAACTCCTACTGGAAGTTCATTCCTAAGTTTGCTGACTATGTAAAACCACTGTCTCAACTTTTTAAAAAGGGCTTGGAAATTCTTGTAATTTATTCAAGAACAGAAGGTGTTTCAAAAGTTAAGAGCTTCACAGCTCCTTCTAAGACACCCAGATCCTATCCATCCATTCATAGTTCAGACTCTCACTTCAGATGTCGTAGTAAGAGCAGATATATTTCAAAAAGAGAAAAAAGCGGGGGTCAGATCTACTGCCGGGTGCCTTTTCTCTGGGACACTTCACTCAGCAGAAATGAACCATGGCATTTTCAATTAGGAGTTGTTTGCAGTGAAAACTGCTTTCCAGCAATGGAGGCACTTTCTGGAAGGAGCTGTCTACCCAATACATATTCATAGAGGCCATAAGAATTTAGAGGTTTTGCAAAATGCCCAATTCCATCACCTCTTGACAAATGGGTTGGGCACAGTTTCTCCCCCAAAACCATGCTGCAGCCAAGTAACTTCTGAGTCAATTGTAAGTCATACCTCCTTGAAAGTTTGGGAGCAGAGACTTTTTATCTCTTATGACAGATTCGGGTATAGCAGCAGCAGGATCTATATCAGGAGTGTCAAACTGGTAGCCCGTGGGCTGGATGTGTTAAGTGCAGACCATGCCCACCCCAGCTCCGCAAAGGCAAAAAACATAGTGATACGTTGCGATACGTCATGTGACGCAATCGAGTTTGACACCCGTGATCTGTATGGTAGGGCTTGGATGGACAAACTCCAGGGAACCAACAAGACAATTTTTCCCCTTTTACTGTAGAGGAAGGGCAGCTGTTACACAATGGTTATTTGTACACTCCCCTTCCCCTAAGAGAACAAGTACTACAACACTGCCACAACAACAAAAGAGGACAATGGGAGAGGGGTGTTTAAACTCCATCAAGTCTTTAGGGGCTTCTTGTGTCTAAGGGTAATGGCAGATGTTAAGGGTTGTGTTTCTTCTTGTCATGCCTGCTGTAGAGCAAAGCCAGTTCCTAGAAAGCCATCTGGCATGCTGCAACTTTTAAAGATTCTGTCATGGTCCTGGGACAATGGATCACTACTAGATTTTATTACCAACTTATCCCAGTGCAAGTATTAACCAATGATTTGGTAGTTATGAACTGACCTATTTCATTACTTTCAATCAGCCCAGGAAATAGTTTAGCTTCTTTTGAACCATGGGTTTAGGTATAGAGAATTGGTCAATCACATCATTTTGAACAGAGGAAGTCAGTTTACATCCAAATTTTGGAAGGACCTTTTCCACATTAAATATTAACATTCATTTGTCATATATGCATCCAGTGTTACATGGAGAAACTGAGAAAGTTACCCAATTGTTGCAGCAATATAAGATGCTACACTTCCTATCAACAAGACGACTGAAATTCTATCCCTTGCAGAATTTGCTTACAACAGTACATTTTTTCAGTATGTCCCTATTTAAGACAACTTTCAGCTATCACCTCATGTGCTGCCCTCTACCACTCATAAATGCAGAGTTCCCAAACATCTTGGATTTCTGCATAAGAGGCAAGTGGCCCAATGCCTCTTAAAGGAGCAACTAGAAATAGCATGACTGTCTACTAAAATGCAGCAGATGCACACAGATAAGAGGGGGCTAAAATTGCAAAGAAGATTTGGTATAACTTTCTACAGTTTTTTTTTATTTTACATCTGCAGGATCTCCAAAAAGCTGATTCAAAGTTTATTGGTCCCTTCCCAGAGATTAAACAAATTAAACCCTGTAGCTTTCAATTTGCAATTGCCAGCACCAGTGAAAGTTCAGTGAAAGTTCATCTGGTATTGGTCTTTGCTGATGAGAGAGGCACTGCCCTGCACTTTGCATACATAGTAGCTCTCCTCTCATGACACAATTGGGATCAGAACTTCAATTGCTACTCAAGGCAATTGTTAATTGAGTTGCATCCTATTTTATGACCTTTTTTGCCATCATTAAGTGAATCATTGCAATTAGGAAGTGAGTCGTGCAGTCATTAGGTGAATCCAGCTACCGCCATTGACTTTGCTTATCAGAAACTGGCTGAGAAGTTGACAAATAGCAAACACATGATTCCAGGATATTGAAACTATGATAAATACATGCCAGTTGCCAAGTGCCTGAATTTGAATCATTTGACCCTGGGGATGCTGCAGTGGTCGTAAGTGTGAGGACCAGTTGTAAGTTACTTTTTTCAGTGTCATTGTAACTTAGAATGTTCATTAAATAAATGGTTATAAGTTGAAGACTACCTGTAATGTCTTTCTCCTTGCAATCATGCCACACACACCATTAGTATACAGGGTTCTCCTGATGATTGTCTCATGAATGCTGACATTTGTTAATGCAAGGGAGGTTTTTAGTTCCTAGATGTTACACTGGGATTCTTGAGACCCCCAGGAGTATTACATGCCAGGTTGGTCAACCATTCTGAAAAGAGTACCAATGGTGTTGAATTATCTCCAGAGTCCTTCGGGAGTTGGGCGGCATATAAATTTTATAAAATAAAATAAAATAAATAAATTTGTACATGATCTAACTGATGGTAGAATTCAAACTTTTTGGAAATAGTTTTGTAATCTTTTCCAGCCTGGCACTGCTACCCTGCCAACCCCGCTGGCTCCAGCCTGCTGCCTTCTCCCTGACTGTGCCCAGCGAGGTCTCAATGGCAGATGAACTCCACCACTCTGCCGTGATCAGGGCTTGTATCCTGAGGCTATGCCCTCACCCAACTCCGTTATCCTGGGCCAGTGGCAGGAAGAAATGACAATAAAGATTAGCTGGGGGAGGCAGTGGTAGGTAGTGGAGAGATGGGGGTAAGATAGGTGAATCTGATCAACTTCAAACAGTTGCTGAATGAATGGTAATTAAGTGAGAACTATCTGTAGCTTCCTTTTGGCTTCCTTTAAAAGGAAGCTCCTGTTAAAATAGTAACTTGCTTTCTTGGTAGTCACTTCAGCAAGAAGAGTAAGGGAACTCACAGCTACATCAATCAGTGAAAGCCTTTCTGACTTTAATTTATAGACAGTACTATTAAGGCTTGGCCCTTTTTTTCCTCTATAAGATAATTTAAAGTCACATAAGCCAGAAAAAGAAAAAAGAGTTTTACCTACCCTGTTTCCCCCAAAATAAGACATCCCCTGATAATAAGCCCAATCGGGCTTTTGAGTGCATGGCAATAAGGCCAAGCGCTTATTTCAGGGTTCAAAAAAATATAAGGCAGGGTCTTATTTTTGGGGAAACACAGTAGTTTTTTGAGCAAATCCCCACCAATCTAAGTAGAGATTTTGAAATAAGTGAAATTGCATCAAAATGTTTATTTATCTGAAACATAAATGTAAAAGGATAGAGAGCCTTTTTATCATGTATTAAGATTGGCAGTGCTGGGAAGCAAGTCTCTAGGTCCTCTATTAGGTGGATAAAAGATTGTGTTGTTCTAGGGCCGTGATGGCGAACCTATGGCACGCGTGCCAGAGGTGGCACGCAGAGCCCTCTCTATGGGCACGCGCGCCATTGCCAGCTGCCCTTCCAGGTTCCGTTGTGCGCATGCACGCCGGCCAGCTGCTCTCTTCCGGGTTCTGGCACTCCGGCACGTGCACGCGTTCCAGTTTCGGCACTCGGTGCCGAAAAGGTTAGCCGTCACTGTTCTAGGGTATTTTGCCAGTAGTGTACAGGTACCTTATAGTTAACTCAGTTAGAAATGTACTTCCCATAGTGTGTGCCGGCAAGGTTGTTTTTTTTTCTTAGAAGAAATCTGCTGAGCATCAACTTGCTATGAAATGTCTCCCTTCATTAAACACTGTGAAACTGACAGATTCATCTTTGTGAATGCAGAACTAAAAAAAATTATGTGCTGTCTGCAAAAATTACTTCTCTGTCAATAAGGCAAGTGCAATTTAGTTTACCTTACACATAAAATAGTTCTGTGTTCATATAGATGCGTGCCTTACATTGTAGAGGAAAGTAATGTTTTAATTTAGACTGAAGGCATGTAATGAATTAAATTGAAGGCTTTTGTTTACTCGCTGCTTATTCTTCATGATAGCAGTTCACCAGGCTTATCTGTCAGTAACTGCTGCTTTGAGTTCTTGTAAATGTGTGCTAATGACATCAATGATAGTATTCAGCGATCATGTATTCCGCTAGCCTTGTTTTTTATTGCTTTCAATTTTTTCGAAACATCAGATTCTTCTCCTGTAACTCTTGCTTCTGCATTTTGGGTCCAAAATGGTTAAGCTTTAGCTTCATTATTAGTCCTTCCAGTGAGCAGTCTGGTTTTACTTCACTTAATATTGAATGATTTGTTCTTTTTGTCCAAAGTAGTCTCAAAAATTATCTCCAGTACCATTGTTCTAAGGCATTGGTTTTCTTCTTTCTGATGGTTCAGGCGGTTACAAACATATGTTGCAACTGGGAAGACCTTGATTCTGACTTGGATGTTAGTTATCATTAAACAGCAGTTGGTTTTGTGTTTCAGAACTACCCAAAGAGGTTGTTTCAATGAGAGTGAAAACAATGTGGTTTTTTTTAATTGCAATTCAAATGTGAGTTATTTACTAAATGGAATTCTGTGAGAAGAAAATGCAGTTCATACCGATAAAATATATTTTTTGTTTTATTTTTATTTATTTTTCTCATTTCTGAACAGCCCATCTCCCTCATTTTAGCACATGTTCTATTGTTCATTGAATATGTTCATTTCTAGTTTTTGGATAGAGTTGCATTACCGCCTGCTCTATATTTATTACAGCTGTTTTTCTAGTAATTAGCAGACCAGGGACTCAAAACAGTTTTTTCTGTTCCCAGTTGCAATATTACTAATATTGCTACTACTGTATTAAGGAGGGGAAGAGGGTAAACTATCAGCCACTGATGTGGGTTTTTCCCAAAACAATTTGCACTAAAGCATTTTCATTAAATACAATTAATGTGCTAAATTTCCAGGAGATTTTCTAGTATAAACTGAATGTTTTTTCTGTCATGAATTACCATATTTTCTTCAGGCTGCTTCTTTTATTGTTCTGTTTTTGTTGTTGTTGTTCATACTTGGCTCATCCTTTCAAAGATATTTCTTTATCAGAAGCAGTACATTAGAAGCTCTGTCATTGGTGAAGGCACCAACAGAGTTTCTAATGTACTATATTCACTAGAAAAAACTGGGATACATCTATCTTGTATCTGCCTTGAAAATAAACCATTTTATAATTTTTATGTCATAAAATGTTTTATAAAATTTTCCAGCACTATATAAGTTAGCCAAAATTTGTTGCCCTATGAGGTACTGTTTCTCCCAGCTAAAGGTTACCAGAATGAGAGTTTTAGTAGTATACTAGACAATCCGTGCCCTGTTGGGTGATTGTTACAGAGATGGGGCGTTGGTCTTACCTGATATGCCTCTTCTCAACAGAAGGAGCCATCATTCAGGATGGGTTGTCCTCGTCCATTCAGACTGAGGACTGAGTCTGTTATTTTTGCTGGGTCCGCCCTCCTATGACCCAGATCTGGCGAGAAACGAAGAACAGACGTGACGTGGACCAAGGACAAAAAAACAGCCGTCGAAACACGGCCTCCCCTCCTGCAACTGCCAAAAAACCAAGAGGGCGGACGCTGGCTTAGCAAAAATAGTCCCCAGGAACTCCATAACGATGTAGCACGAAGGCCTGCCTTCAGTCGAAAAACCGCTTGGACACATGCAGGGCGGGACTGAATGATGGCTCCTCCTGTTGAGAAGAGGCGTATCAGGTAAGACCAATGCCCCTTCTCCAACGTGGGAGGAGCCATCATTCAGGATGGGACCTACCAAAGCGTGAGAGTCCCCAGGGAGGGCAGGTCCAAGCCCGTCACAAAGACTCCCCTAAAACTTGTTGAAGAACCCTTCGACCGAAGGCTGCGTCAGCTGACGCAAATTTGTCGATCTTATAATGTCGGATGAAGGGCGAAGAGGAAGTCCAGGTGGCCGCACGATACACCTCCGCCAGAGGAGCTTGGGTCGCCCAGGCAGCAGATGTAGCCGCACTCCGAGTAGAGTGGGCCGTAATCCCCGGGGGCCTTGGCAGCCCAGCCACCTCGTAGGCCTTGGCGATAGTGGCCCGAATCCAGCGCCCGATGGACGTAGCGGACACCTTCCGCCCCAGTGAGTGAGGCAAAAAGGCCACGAAAAGAGCCTCCGTCCTGCGAAAACCGCGAGTGCGGTCAATGTAAATGCCAACCGCCCGACGGACGTCCAGAGTGTGCCAGACCTTCTCTGAAGGGTGTGAAGGGTTGGAACAGAAGCTTGGCAAGACCAGCTCCTGAGTCCGGTGAAAGAGGGAATTAACTTTTGGAACAAATGAGGGGTCCAAACGAAGCACAACACGGTCCGAGTGGAATATACACAAGTCCTTACGGACCGACAGAGCCGAAAGCTCGGAAATCCTGCGAACCGAGGTGATCGCCACCAGGAAGGCCACCTTGTAGGAAAGGTAACGCAGGGAAGTCGAACGAAGAGACTCATAAGGGGCCGTCGTGAGGGACTGCAACACTCGGGAGATCCCAGGTTGGGTAATGGTGCACAACGGGAGGTCGGAGGTTGGACGCCCCCCGCAAGAAACGTCGAACCGTCGGGAACTGGCCCAGCGAGTCCACCTGAGCGCAGGAGAGGACCGACGACAAGGCCGCCACTTGGCGTCGAAGGGTATTAGGAGAAAGACCCATATCCAGACCCCGCTGGAGGAACTTTAGTACTTTGGGCAGGGGAATGTTAGTGGGCGAAAGACCCTCCGAGGCGCACCAGGAACAGAAGGACTTCCAGGTAGAAGCATAGATGCGTTCTGTAGAAGGGCGACGTGAAGCCTGAATCGTTAAGATTACATCTGGGTCGTAATCCTGCCGGCTTAGAGCGTCCCACTCAACCTCCAGGCGGTCAGCCGGAACCACTGAGGATCCGGGTGCGACAGTGGTCCCTGAGTGAGCGATGTATCCGTGGCGGGAATCGTCCACCGCGGCTCCACGGACAGGGACTTCAGGTCCGCGAATCAGGGCCTCCGCGGCCAGTGAGGCGCCAACAGTATGACTTCCGCGCGATGGTCCAGAATCAGCTGGATGACCTGAGGCAAGATCGCCAGCGGAGGGAAGGCGTAGAGGAGGCCCGGCGGCCACCGCATCTGTAGTGCATTCACCCCTTCGCTCCCGGGGAAGGAAACCGAGAGAAGAACCTCGGGACCTGCCTGTTCTCCGGGGTGGCGAACAAGTCCAGCTGTGGGAGACCGAAGCAGGCTACGATGGACTTGAAGATGGCAGGATGCAGTTGCCACTCTGCGTGGTCCATCTCCGATCGGCTGAGCCAGTCCGCCCGGGTATTGGACACCCCGGAGATGTGGTCCGCAGACAGGGAGAGGAGATGGTGTTTCGCCCACAGGCCTAGTCTGAGAGCCTCCCTCATGAGGGTGCGCGACCGGGTGCCCCCCTGTCTGTTGACATGGGCCTTGGCCGTCGTGTTGTCCGTGAGGATTAGTATGTGACGGCCCGCCAAGGAGACTTCGAAATTCTTGAGGGCCAAGAAGACTGCCTGAAGCTCCAGCAGATTGATGGAGGCCTTCGCTTCCAGTTGCGACCAGCGGCCCTGAGCCCACTGACCACCGGAGTGGGCGCCCCAGCCCGACAGGCTGGCGTCGGTTGTCACAACCACCCTGGAAGGCTCCCGGAACAGGCATCCCTGAGCAAGAGCCGGAGATCGCCACCACGTGAGGGACCGGAGGACTGCTGGGGGAACCAGGACCCGGGACAGAGAGGTGTTGCGGCCCAACTTCTGGAAAGGTAAGAGGAACCATTGAAGATCCCTAGAGTGTAGGCGTGCCCAAGGGGTGATAGAAATACAGGAGATCATCTTCCCCGGGAGAGTGGACAGGAGGGCCAGAGAAGCACTGCGATCCCGCTGTATCTGGGAAACTAGCTGCTCAATGCTATCCCGCCTCTCCTGGGAGAGAAAACCCCTACACTCCAAGGTATCGACAATGGCACCCAGGTGGGGAAGGGTGGTGGCAGGCTCAAGGTGGCTCTTCTCCAAGTTGATGGAGAAGCCATGCTGCTCTAGCGTGGAGATCGCTACCTGGAGATGGCGCCTCACGAGGTGTTCAGAGGACGCCTGGACTAAAATATCATCCAGGTAGCATTGGATTCTCACTGACAGGGACCTGAGGTGGGCGGCCACTGCGGCTAGGATCTTAGTAAAGACCTTTGGAGCCGAAGAGAGGCCAAAGGGAACGGCCCTATACTGGAAGTGCCTACCTGCATAGCAGAACCGAAGGTACTGCCGATGGTCATGGTTAATAGGGATATGCAGGTAGGCCTCAGGTCAAGGGAAGCCAGGAAATCACCCCTTCTGACACCCCCTAAAATAGACTGCAGGGAGTGCATCTTGAACTGCCTATACTTAACGTAGCGGTTCAGATGCTTAAGATCCAGAATAGCTCTGTATCTCCCCGAGGCATTGGGAACAACAAAGAGAATGGAGTAATCCCTGCTGGTCCAAGGGGACCTGCTGGATGGCACGAATGTCCAGCAGGTGCTGGACCGCCTCGTCCATAAGCACCTTCTTAGAAGGCACCCTGGAAATGGGACATCGAACAAAAAACCTCGGGGGGAGAGAGAGAAACTCTAGCCTGAGGCCTGAAGAGATGGAATCCAGGACCCACCTATCCTGAGTAGTCTGCTCCCAAGTCTGAGAGAAATGGGACAGACGGCCACCAATGGGATGGGTAGCGAAAGGTCTAGTGGGGGCATCAGAAGGGACGACCCCCCCTCCGCCATGAGCGGGGCGTCTAAACTGCCTCCCCCTCCCGGATCTGTCGAGCTGCTGCCACTGTCGATATCCAGACTGACCTGAGGCCCAGGGGAAGTTGGAGGTGTGGTCCGCGGTCCGAAAGGGCCGCCGTTGATGGGGAGAAGACCGGGAATAACCCCTCCTGGAGAGAGAAGGCAATATCTTCCTCTTGTCCCTGGTTTCGACCACAATGGGATCAAGAGCCTGACCAAATAAAGATTGCCCCTGGAACGGGGCCGACGCCAGGCGCCATTTGTGGCGTGCGTCAACTGACCACTGTCGGAGCCAGTGCATACGCCTTGCTACCACGGCCGAGGCCATGGTCTTTGAGGCAAATCGAGAGGCATGCAGGGATGCATCCGCTGTGAACTGTGATGTTGCAGAGACCTTATTAAGGTCTTGGTGGGCTCGCACATTGGAGGACGGGATCTGCTCCTGAAGTAGGCGAAGCCAAATCAGGGAGGACCTGGCGAAGAATGACGCCGAAGAAGAGGCCCTGATGGCCCAGGCCGCAGCTTGGTGTGCCCTGACGAGGGCCTGCTCAGTACGCCTCTCCTCGGGGCAGAGCAACTCCTCGGGTTCGCCCGGCAAATTCGTAGATGAATGAAGGGCCAGGACTGGCGTGTCCACTCGCGGAACCTCCAGCAGAGAGGCCAACTCAGGAGCAACATTAAAATGCTTATGGTCCAGGGACGAAGCCATCGGGGCCGAAGGGGGAGCCCGCCATTGCCGTTGTACATTGTCGATGAACAGAGGAGGAGCGGGCACAAAGTCCACCTCAGGAGCTACCTCGGAGAACAGCGGGTCAAATTGAAGGCTGGGGGCGCTTGCCGTGGATGTAGACGGGCAATCCAGGCCCGCAGCAGACCGAGCCTTATACAGTAGCGACTTAAAGAGAGCTGGCGGGAACAGCGCGGAGGACACTTGCTGCTCCTGAGGCATGTCCTCGTCCTCCGACAGGGCGTATTCTCCACTGTCAAAATCAAGCGGCTCCTCACCTTCCTCGAGGTCAGAATTACCCGAGTAACGTTCGAGGCTAGTACGGCGGGCGCCAACACCCGGACGATGCACATCTGCACGTTGCAAAAAAGAAGGGGCACCACCCACCGTTTGCATGCAAGCGGCTGTACTGCCGCCGCTAGCATGGACTGCCAGGAGGCCTGGTCCAGTGGAAAAGGCGTGGCAGGAGCCCCTGGGACCTGGGTAGAAGCTTGCGGCAGGGCCCCAGTCAGATCAGGTTGGCCCCCACTCTGCTGATCGATGGTAGGCCTGGGGAGGCCGGAATCCGCCCAGGGGTTCGTGGAGGCCCAGAAAAGGCCCGGGTTATCCAGTGACAAGTCGGTGGTTGACGCACGAGACCCCGGTTGCCTGCTCCATTCCCAGGAGTGGCCCCAACCAGAGTAGATAGCTCCTCTGCCCTGGAACAAAGCTGTTGCAGAACCTTGTCACGACGGCGTTCCGCTCGCTCTGTGGCCTTGGAAGCACGGTCAGAGCGCGGACGAGAGGCCTCCCCATGTCGGGTGGAGACGGACATGACATCATCATCTGGAATGGGCCTGTCCGTCTTATAGCGTTGCTTGCCCCCGGCTTTTTCCACCTGGCGATGTGCCATGCCTGTCCAGGGAGGTCAGGAACGAAGTGCCAACTGACCTCCTCAGCTGCTGAGGCAAATAAGAGCCGCACTAACACAGCACAGGGCCAAGGCCTTTTTGAGGAAAGTTGTGCAAAATGGCCGATAAGTCTGAACAGACAAAATGGCTGCCCCACTAGGCCCAGCAAATGGAGGCCTACTCGTTAGGCCCGATGCAGCCACGTGGAAGGAAAGGCCCCAGGCGAACTGTAGTAGACCAGATGGAAGGCTGCCGGAGACACAGGGCTCAGAGCCGCTCCTGGGCAGACCACAGGGCCATGTGAGCCGAGGCTCTAGCGTTCTTGCTGGCCCACAATTGGTGTGCGTCAGACAGGCCGGGCCCGCGCGAGCCGAAGCTCTAGCGCTCCGATAAAGCGTCCAAATATGGGAGGGGGAATACCCAGCCTCCCGGCCCGATGCAAGCAAAGTTCCGGCAGGCCCCAAATGAATCCGATCCCAAGGCTTGGAGCCTAAGGGGAAACTGCCGTTATGTGCGAGCCGAAGCTCTAGCGCGGGAAACCTCTGAGGAGGTCACGCTGCGCGAGCCGAGGCTCGAGCGCAGCAAACAGCTGTAGAGCGCGCCGCGGCGGGATGAAAGGAAAGCCGCTCTCTAGCCGCGGCACAGCTGATCCGGGCAATTGGACCTTCGGGCGAGGTCCAGGCGGCCTCCGCTGCCGCGGCAGGAGCCGAAGGCTCGACTGCTAGCAAGCTACTAGAAGGGAAATCCACTTACGAAGTCAAACAATCCGAGTCAAAATCCAATACAAGTCAAAAATTCAGAGCGAAATCCAGAAGGTGAGTCAAAGGCGAGTCCGAGATCAAATGAAGGAGCCAGCAAACAGGAGGGGAGAAAAAAGGTCCACGTCTGTCCTCTCTGAGGACCGAGTCAGATCTGGGTCATAGGAGGGCAGACCCAGCAAAAATAACAGACTCGGTCCTCAATCTGAATGGACGAGGACAACCCATCCTGAATGATGGCTCCTCCCACGTTGGAGAAGAGTTTCTAATGTACTAATGTACAACAGAGTTTCTAATGTACTATATTCACTAGAAAAAACTGGGATACATCCATCTTGTATCTGCCTTGAAAATAAACGATTTTATAATTTTTATGTCATAAAATGTTTTATAAAATTTTCCAGCACTATATAAGTTAGCCAAAATTTGTTGCCCTATGAGGTACCGTTTCTCCCAGCTAAAGGTTACCAGAATGAGAGTTTTAGTAGTATACTAGACAATCCGTGCCCTGTTGGGTGATTGTTACAGAGATGTTCCTTTATCTGATTCCTCAGTGTCTTCAATAATGACAGAGCTTCTAATTTACTGGTTGGGATACATTCAGAGATGTATCTGCCTTGAAAAGTTGGGATACATTCAGATGTATCTGCCTTGAAAATAACCTATATTCAACAGTCAAACATCAGCACAGGAAATATTTTATTTCATTTTGCATTACAGGTAGTCCTCAACATATGACCACAGTTGAGCCCAAAATTTATGTTGCTAAGCGAGGCAGTTGTCAAGTGAGTTGCGCCTATTTTGGGACCTTTTTTGCCACAGTTGTTAATTGAATCACTGCAGTTGTCAAATGAATCGTGCGGTCATTGAGTGAATTCAGTTTCCCCATTGACTGCTTGTTGGACGCTGGCTGGGAAGGTTATAAGTAATGACCACATGACCCCAGGACAGTGCAACTGTCATAAATACATGCCAGTTGCCAAGTGCCCGAATTTTGATCACATGACCATGGGGATGCTGCAATGGTCATAAGAGTGAAAAACAGTCATAAATCTCTTTTTTCAGTGCTGTTGTAACTTTGAACGGTCAGTAAATGAATGGTTCTAAGTCGAAGGCTATCTCTATGTGATAAACTGCTCTGTGATAATATTTATGTTATAAAATGTTTTATAAAATTTGCCAAATTTCAATTGCACAAGAGTCATGACTCCCAGATTTTGGATGCATTGTATGGGTTAACCCATTTGATGTATCATAATTCAAAACATTTTGCTCTATGGTTCATCATTTCACCCATTTAGTAGTATATAAATGTATATGCCTCCCAATGACTTTGAACAGCTTTAGAATTTTATGTGTCGTCCTGCTGTTTTGACAGTGAAATTTCAGATTTTTAAACATTTTTATTACTCGTGCTATCCTTTGAAAGTACTTGGCACTTAAAAATTGCTGCTCCTGAAGGCGGAACCTGAAAATATTTTGCATGAATGGACAGAAACTTGCTGTACAAAGAACACTAACTTTAAATAAATTTTTATTTCAAGTCATAAACATATGGTTTTAGTATTGTATCTGTGAGTTGTTCCTCATTATTGTTTTGAAGCTCTGAATTATGTCCTGGTACTGAAAATATGTTTTGGAAATATTTATTCTGAGATCTCTATTTCTGTTTTTTAATTGGACTTGCTTGCAAGACTCTTCCCTGAAAGGTACATAGATACCTGAAGGTTAGGATAAAAATTGTTCTAGAAATTAAATTAAATTAAAATACAATGTTTTTTCATTACCATATTTTTATATTTTTTTCTTCTCTCCTAAATTGATATAATTATTACATACATCTTATACTTGGTTGTTTGTAAATATATAGTTACTGGGCATATTCTAATGAGTAGTTGAAGATTATCCATTTCTTAAAACTTTAAATGTTAAAATGATAATTTTAAATAATCAAATCCAAGATTAAGTTATTAGATACATGAATGAAGACAGGCCATATGCCTTTTTTATTAATCCAGGACAAGAAATACGTCATTTCAATCATGAGTTTATAGGGCAAATACTTCTGAGGTGCTTGAAAGAAAAATGTTACACTTCATGTTACTGAGGTAGCAGTGAGCTGTGTATTACTGAGTTTCTGTTAAATACCAACTCTTCCCTTCAGTTAGTTATTACTAGGTATTTCAGTTTCCTGAATTTTTTTCTCTTGATATCTGAACCAACAAAGTAGGGAGGAGATAAAAATTCAGAACTATGGCCAAATGAGGGACACCACAGGAAGTGTATTTGTCAGGATCCTGACTTGTCTTTGCTTTTGTTTTTTGAAGAGCAACCACTGAAAGCTGTGAGTGAAGCGGTGGTAGAGGTAAGAGAAGGCTGCTTAAAACATCAATTTTCAAATGTCTTTTTGCTGTGGGAGATACAGGTATTCCAGTGAACTTTTTGTTGCAAAACTGTCAGGAAATTGTAACATGCCTCTGTCATATAATTTTTAATACCAATCTTGTAAGTGTTATATTATGATCAAAGCAAATTCTTCTATTTGCTAGAGATAGCTAATGTCCAGAATACCATTTGATATTGCTTGAAATAATCATAGGAGTATTTTTCTCTTTTGTTCCTGTGCCAATAAACAAGTAAATGCAGGTGAAATGTTAACAGAAATGTTTCAATATTAACTTGAAATTAGGACCGGATGGCTATAATGTCAGATTACTTAAAAAATGGATATCAGTTGATAATGTTACATTTTAAGAATTTATTTTAAAACAATAACAGCTTCCTGGCTAAGCAGATGAATAATGCCTACTTTTATTTATGTATTTATTTATTAAATGGAATTCTGTCCCAGAATTGCAAAAGGGTCAGACATTCAGTACGGGAGGGGCATGGTTTTTTTGATGGTGGGCTAGTTGGAATTTGCTTCTCAGAAGAGACATTAATAGCACACCTGTTTAGTGACTGTTGAAGAATCAAGACCCCAGTTAAGCTGAATGTTTATTATAAATAGTTTATTGCTGTTTAAGTCAGTTGTGAAATTCATTGAGTAAGTTGAAAACCAACCTGTGGTCCATAGGTTGGCCCCCTGGGGGGCCACAATGTCATCACAAGGGGTCTGCGAAGGCTTGAAGAAATGTTATGATTTAAATCTTGAGTTAAGTCTTGGGAGTCCATGGCCATAATTCAGGCCACAAAACGTATTTAAAAGGGGATTATGGTGAAGAAAAGGTTGAGAACCACTGGTCTAAATACATATTAATGTGAATTTTGGGCGAACTGTAGTGATCATTTTCAGCTATGATCAATGAGATATTTGCAGACCAATTAGAAGCTTACGGGTATGAACACAAAAACATTCTTCACATGTTCATGAACGGAGAGAGATATATTACCTTCAAATCTGAAATTAATATATACCTATTGTGAATGATAGCTACTAAACTATTAATAGTCTTCCACAATTTTGTCTTATGATCTTTAAAGCCATAACTCTGTCTTGTACAAAATTCAATAGCTGAAGGAGAGTGATGCAGTGCTTCCTTTATTGTGATATAAAACTTCTACTATTCTATTTCACTGTATGCACCAGATTCTAGTATAAGAAAGAGGAAAAAAATTGCATATATAATTATATTTAACTGCATAATCACTTTTCTTTTAAAGCATCCCTCAGTGTTGTAACCTTTTGTAATATAAGAGCCCTTTGATTATTTTGATATTCATTTTTGCATCTTTTTGAACTCTACAATATCAATATCAAGCAGTAGTATACAGAACTGACTGCAGTAGTTCAAATGTGGTTTTACCAAACATTTTTCTAAGATGTTATATTAGTACGGTAGTTCTAATTTTCACATCAACTTTATGTTGTATCTGTATTTACTCAAACTATCTAGTAGATTGAAAAGATTCTTTTCAACTTCTAAAATTAGATGTATGTAATTATATCACCTTAATTGCCACCTTAAACCGAAATGTTGCATACTAAATATTATAATAATTGTTCTTATGATGATATGTCAAGGAAACATTGGTGAAGTACATTTCTTAAGTTGGTAAATAAAGATATGTATTGAAATGCATTTGAAATAAAGCTTTAGATATAATTTTTTTAAAAAAACATCAGTTGGAAGATTGCAACAGACCCACGTTCTTTGTATATAATTTTATATAGAATTTTTGTTAGCTAAGAATTTGCTCTCTTGATTCTGATTTGCATCACTGGAAGTGGTCTCATTCCAATGGAATTCAGATAAAAGGCCATCTGTGTCTAAAATTAGTGATACTTATAGGGTGAGATTTTGAGGAAAGAAAGGGAGGATAGATGACTTATCTAAGAGGATAAGTCATTGCCAATCTTTGCAATATAGAACATAAAATTCTGAGTTTTCTAAAAAATTAAGGCATTGATCTTTGGGGTAGAAAGACCAGGAATTAAGCAAACATAAAGCAAACATAGAGAAATGAAGAACTGTGCTGGTTAGGTGCAGAAACATAACATAAATCCACATATTTCTACCACTTCAGTACAATCCTTATTCTAGTGTTTATGCAGGTCCACTTTGTGGATCAACAAATGCCATTTCACAAGATCAGGTGTAGCAACCAGGTCCAACTGGATAATTTTCATGTCCCGGTTAATTTGTCCTGCCAGCTTTGCTTTGGTCTTCCATGTAAGCATTTGCTATTAATGTTAAACTGGTAGGCAGTGTAGGCTATGGTGTGGGATGCTGCTTTTAGAACTTGGCCATACCACTATAGTCGTCTGGTCCTTCCAAAACATTTCTATAGGGTTTGGACTTTATCAAAACATTAAGTTTCTTTTGCTTTAATCATTCTTTGGTCATATGACTTGTGTGTTTTGGATCATTGCCTTGTTGCATGACCTTTTTTCTCTTGAGCTTCAGCTCATGGACAGATACCCTGATATATTCCTGTAGAGTTTGATACAATTCTGAATTCATTGTTCCAACAATAATGGCAACCTGTCCTGGTGCAGAGGCAACAAAGCAGGCCAAACCATGGTATTGCCACCCCCATGTTTCAAAGATGGGATAAAGTTTTTCTGTAAGAATGCATGTGTATGCAAACATAATGCTTTTCATTCAAGCCAAAAAGTTCTGTTCTCCAATGTACTGCCCTGAGAATCCAAAGTATGGATATTGGCGCCGCCTTCTTCCTTTTGGAGACTGAATCCATTGAGCTTTCTGTCACGCCTCTCCTGGATGAACCCCAGTTTGATTCAGTCTTACATCCGAGAGATACTTGTATGTTTGAGCTATTTCAAAGGAAAGATGATATTTTCTTTGGATTCTCAGAGCAGGAAAAGAGTTTATCAGATTTAAGTAAGCAGCATGATTCAGCCTTCCGGGTGTCGAAAAAGGCACAGCCTGCTGCTTTAAGAGCAGCAGAGGAGAACGGAAGGCTGGAGCCTTGGAAGCAAAGCTAGAAGGAAGGGCGATTTCTTTCCGTTTCGCTTATGGGAATCAGCTGGAGAGCACTAGAAGAACAAGGCTATCAGCGGAGAGTCGGAAATGGCTCAGATTAAGGATCGTGCCTCGGAACCGCGGCGGCAAGGCGGGAAGCCAAAAAACAGCTGATCGGCACTGGGAAGGCTTTAAAGAGCGCTGCAACCGCGCGGTTTGGACTAAAAGTCGTGTTTTCGGAGCTGGAGCGGTCCTGGAAGGGTGCTGCTACCCGGGAAGGGTAAGGCACGGCCAGAAGATACCAGCTACTACCCGGTCTAATCCAGCCGCCGCTGCAACTAGTTAGCAGGCTAACCGGTTAGTCTGACCGGCGCCGCTACAGAGAAACAGCGGTTTTTCAGGACAAACCCGCTGAAAGGAGAGTGCTGGCTATCCGGCTTGACCAGCAGCCACCAGATCGAGTGACAGGAGATCTAAGTCACTCAGCCAGCTGCCATTTCCGGCTTCTTCCTAGAAGAGCTGACGTTTGGCGCGCTTTCGCCAGCAGACGTCCTGGCGCCTCCCCAGCAGGGGTCTGGAAAATCCCGAGCACATCAAAGGATGGAGAATACTGCTGCATCAGAAAGCCACGAGATGGCTCACGTGAGTGGGGGGGAAAGGGGGGTTTCAGTGCATCCCCAGACAGAACAAAGAAGCCCTGCAGCTTCAAAAGGGGACATTGGAAAATCACTGCAAAGAGAAAAATGTCTAAAGCTGAGGAAAGAGATGCCCTGAGGAGGGAAAAGGCCTTAGAAAGGGAGATTTCAAAGGCAAGAAGACAGGCAGAGCGAAGAGAACTAGCAGAGTTCCCTGGGGAAAAATAAATCATCCATCCCTTAGGGCATTCAGAGACAGCAAGGGATGAGAGTCATTTAAGTCTCCCAAATTGGTCGCCAGAGGGCACCATAGAACAATCCTCTCAACCAAATAGCCTGTCAGCAGAAAATGGATGGGAGCCTGACCTAAAGAGGAGACATATGGTCCCAGAGGCCACTTTTACCCCCACAGCGGCAGGTATCCGCCCAGGGGAGAGTCTAAGCTCAGGGATTTCTGAGCAAATGAGACTTTTGATATCCTTAACACACGGATTGGTCACATCCCTGCAATAGGGAAACCAGAGGGATTGTGTGGCAACAGGCTCAGCCTTGGAGCATAGCCAACACCTGGCACCCCAAAGTCAGGAAGATTTGAGGAATTTTAGGGAGCCTAACTCCCCACCCCATCCCTACAGAGCAGAGATGGGATTTCAGGGGAGGAGGACCAGAAAGAATGGAGCCTTTCAGAAGATGAGGGATCGGCTCCTGATCCACCAGCATTCACAGGGCTGTTCCGCCCTTCCCTCTTCAAGTCTCTCTTGGTCAAGGTCAAGGCCACAGCCAACATGGGGAATGAGCCTAGTACTTCAAAGACACCCTGGGGCCTATCAGATCCAAATGCGCTCCTGTTTGCACAACCAGTGGCGCAGAGTGAGGAGGTTCCCTCGCCACAATTGTTTCGTGACGTGGTTCGAAAACAATGGACTCAACCAGGAACATATCCTAACCCAAATGGGAACGACAAAAGATATTATAATATAGCCTCAGACTTCGCAGAGGAACTACAACTGCTGTCAGTAGACGGGCCGGTAGCAGCCTTAACTTCGAGTAACCTGGTGTCCCAGGACATAGCAGAGACTCTGAAGCCAGAGGATAGGAGGTCAGAGTTGGCCCTTCTCAGGGTTCATCAGGCAGCGGCCTGGGCGATCAGAACAACCACGACTGTCTCACTTTTAACTAGGACCTCCTTAGCCTGGCTCCGACAGATGCAAGGCAGGATTCCAGCTGACGACCAATGCCTCCAACAAGACATCACCAAGCTGATAGCGGTGACGGAATTTTCAGCGGATGCCACCCTGGACGCAGCCAAATTCACTTCCAGAGCAATGGCTTCAGCGGTGACGGCCAGACGTATGCTGTGGCTTCGCAACTGGCAGGCAGATGCCAAATCAAAATGGAGGCTAGCCTCTGCACCCTTCACAGGTGGCAAGCTGTTTGGAGAGGCCATGGAGCCCATCTTGGTAGAGACCAAGGACAGGAGGAAAATCATGCCATCCTTACACAGATGAACGGACAGGCAGCCATCGCCTTATGTACGTAATTCCTCCTTTCGACCAGCAGAGACGGGTCAAGGATACTTCCAAAGGAGGTTCCCACAGGGAACTAACCGACAAACAGATAGAGCCAGATTCCGAGACAGAACCAAACAGCAATTCCAGGCCAAGAAAGCATTTTGTGGCTCTGGAGGCCGTCCCTTCCAGCGCTACAAGTGACCCCAGGCCAGACCCTCCCATTGGCAGCCGCCTAGCACTATTCACGAGCCAATGGGAGGCAACCACATCAGACACGTGGGTTCTAAACACAGTGAAGCTAGACCTCAGGCTCGAATTTCTCTCCACAACCCCGAGATTCTTCATACGTTGTTCCGTACCAGGGGACAATACAAATGGGGACCTCATAGAGACCACAGTTCAACACCTATTGGACATTCAAGCTATCCAGCCGGTCCTGGCAGACCAACAGGGGCAAGGTTTCTACTCCATACTATTCGTGGTTCCCAAAGCCTGGGGGGGGTGTGGAGAGCAATTCTAGGCCTAAAAAGTTTGAACAAGTACCTAATTTACAAACGATTCAAAATGCAATCTCTCCAATCCATCCTGGAGAGCATCCGGGAGGGCGACCTCCTAACATCCATAGAACTGACGGAGGCGTACCTCCACATTCCCATACTACCATCGCACTGATGGTTCCTCCGATTCTACTACGCGGATCAACATTACCAATACAGAGCCTTACCGTTGGGTCTGTCTTCAGCACCCAGGGTGTTCACCAAAGTCCTGGCAGCACTCTCGGTCCACATCAGGGCACTACCGATCCGAGTCCAGTGTTACCTGGACGACATTTTAATCCAGTCCTCCTCCCACGATCGAGCAATAGAGGACCTACAGGTCACAATCCGGATTCTTCAGGATCACGGTTTCTCCGTCAACTATGGAAAGAGTCATCTGACCCCTACCACCCATTTGCCTCACCTGGGAACGATCATAGATGCTTCACTATACAAGGTCTACCTGTCACGGGAGCGTCAGGTCAGCATAAAGACACTAGTAAGTCAGATTCGGGCAGACCACAAGGTGCAACTAGCTCTTCTCTCAAAGCTCCTAGGCAAGATGGTATCGTGCATCGCGGTAGTTCCCTGAGCTCGTCTACACGCAAGGACCTTACAGTGGTTTATCCTACCTTACCAGAGGTCCGGAGAAAGCAATTCAAGCACCAGGGTTCCGGTCACCCACAGTGTGCTGCAGCCCTTCCATTGGTGGACATCCCAGGCCATGGACAGGGGTGTACCTTCAAGGAGGCCAATCGCCTAACCATCACAACAGACGCCAGCCTCTTCGGCTGGGGCGCCCACTTTCAGGCACAGATGGCACAGGGGCAGTGGTCGCAGGAGGACCTAGCAAACAATATCAACTGTCTATAACTCAGGGCAGTTCGCCTGGCCCTGAGAAGGTTTCAGGACAAGATAACTGGCCATCACATTCTCATCCTGATCGACAATGTAGCCACCAAGGCCCACATCAACCGTCAAGGGGACACTCATTCCAGAACTCTCATGTGAGAGGCAGAGCAGTTGGGCCTCTGGGCAGAGAAGCATCATCTCTCCATCAGAGCAGAGCACATATCGGGAACAACAAATGTCCAGGCAGACTGGCTCAGCAGGACCACAATCGATCACGCGGAGTGGCGCCTGCATCCGGAACTGTTCAAGGAAATAACAGAACGGTTTGGGACCCCGGTCCTGGACCTGTTCACCACACCATCAAACAGCCAGCTGCTGAGATTTTACTCCAGGTTCGTAACACCGGGGGCGGAAGGGGCCAATGCACTCCACACCCCGTGGCCGAGAGGACTCTTATACGCCTTTCCCCCCCTTCCAGTGATCCCGAGGGTAATCAGGAAGGTGCTGGAGGAGAAGGGGGAAGTATTACTCGTAGCTCCCCACTGGCCCAGGAGGCCGTGGTTCGCAAATCCGGTCAGTCTATCGGTGACCAGACCATGGAGGATCCCGCAAGAAAAGGTATTCCTCAGCCAGGGGGCTCTGGTGCATCCGGAGCCACAGTGGTTACAACTGACCGTCTGGCATTTGATCGGAGAGCCCTGACACAGGGCAAGTTATCTATCAGGGTAATCACAACAATCCAGGCCTCCAGGAGGCCATCGACGTAACAGGATCTACAATTCAACTTGGAAGACCTTTTGTAACTGGTGCTCCAAGGGCGGCATCGATCCCATCTCAGTAACGGTGGCCCAGATCCTGGAGTTCCTTCAGGATGGACTGGACAGAGGACTATCCCCAAACACCATACGTAGGTAGGTCGCAGCGCTAGCATCGGTGTTGTCATGTGGGGAACTAGAATCCCTCGCACATCATCCCATGGTGCACAGCTTCATTAAGGAAGCAACCAATTTAAAGCCTCCATTGGTGCACAGGTACCCCACCTGGGACCTGTCCAAGGTCCTGCAGGCAATTTCCTTGAACCCCTTTGAACCGTTACGAGAGGCTAGCCTGCGATACCTCACATGCAAGGTAGCTTTCCTCGTGGCGATTACTTCGGCCAGACGGATTTCGGAGCTGGCAGCCCTCTCCGTAAGGGAGGATCTATGTATATTCCATTCAGACAGGGTAATGCTGCGACTAGATCCCTCATTTTTACCCAAGGTGAATTCCTGTTTCCATAGGGCACAGGAAATCATATTGCCGGACTTCTGTCCAAGCCCAAACCATGAACTAGAAAGGAAGTGGCACACCTTGGATGTCAGGAGGGCACTTCGCATTTACATAAAAAGAACAGCTCCTCTGAGAAAAACGGAGTCACTGTTTGTGTCATTCCAACCTTCTTCGCTAGGTAGCAAGGTTACTGCATCAACAGTGGGACGGTGGATACGGACATGCATCGCCAGGGCCTACAAGATACAAGCTCTACCAGTGCCTCGGCAAGTGACCGCCCATTCTACCAGAAGCGTGGCCACAACAGCTGCTTGGGCAATGCAGGCCTCTGTAGAGGAAGTCTGTAAGGCAGCAACTTGGTCCTCACCCTCCCTGTTCATCAGACACTATAAGCTGGACGCATTCGCCTCAACTGAGGTGGCCTTTGGCAGAAGGGTCCTTCAGAAAGTGCATACAAACCTGGGGACTCGGGACCAGAATGTGGCCCACCCTTAGGACAGGCCGGCTTTGGTATGTCCCATACTTTGGATTCTCAAGACAGTACATCGGAGAAAAGGTGTTGGTCTTACCTGACACGCTCCTTCTCAATGTACTGCCTGAGAATCCAACCCCACCCTGGCGACCGTCTGGTCCAGAGTCCAGGAGCGGACAACAAGAGCAGCAATACGTCAAGTCATCTGTTACATCTTCATCAAACTGGTGGTCATCCAAGAGAGGCGTGACAGAAAGCTCAATGGATTCAGTCTCCAAAAGGAAGAAGGCGAAGCCTACCCATACTTTGGATTCTCAGGCAGTACATCAAGAAGGAGCGTGTCAGGTAAGGCCAACACCCTTTTTAGTTTCATCCATCCATAGAACATTCTTCCAATAGCTTTTTGGCTTATCCATGTGGTGTTTCACAAACTGTAGACAGGCACCAGTTCTGTTTTTGGATTTAGTGACTTTCTCCTGCAACCCTGCTAGGCATCACACATTGTTATTCAGTTTTCTCCTGATGGTGGTGTCATGAACACTGACATTCGCCACTAAGGCCTTTAGTTCTTTAGACATTACTTTGAGGTTCTTTGAGACTTCCCAGAATATTATAGACCTTGCTCTTGATGTGATTTTGGTTGGTTGACCATTCCTAGGGAGGGTAATAATGGTGTTGAATTGCCTCCATTTATATACATCTGTTTGATAGTGGATTGATGTGATTCAAAATCTTTGGAAATAGTTGTGTAATCTTGTCCAGCCTGGTGAGCATCAACAATTGTCTTTCATATAAATTTTATTAAAAGTTTTAAAGAGAACGTAAAAACTAACATAAATATAGAAAAAAGAGAACTAAGAAAGAGAGGAAAAGACAGTGGTACAGAAAGAAAGGATAAAAAGAAATAAAAGAAGCTTCTCATTTTCTTTGCAGTAAATGGATATATGATTACAAAGTTATCTCTTATTCTATTATTACAAAAAAAAACTTCACTTTTTTCTATTATACATTTTTCCTAAACAACAAAACTACAATTCATAAATGCATTTTTTTTCTGTTTCATGCAAAAAATGTATAAGGGGTTTCCACTCAGCGATAAATGCAAATATTTCTCTAATTAAGAGTTAATTTAGCTATCTCTGTAAGTTCCATAATTTTTACCAACCATTCCTCCCTTGTGGGTAGTGTTAAACATTTCCATTTTGAGCTTATGATAATTGTGGTGCAGTTGTCATATTTAAAAACAACATTTCATGACATCTAGTTCTAGTCTCTGAGTCCCTAAAGAAAAACTTCAATTGTACTTTTCAATTGTACTTTAGTTTTTTAAATTTTCTGAATTAATATATGTTTAGTCCATTTTTTTAGGACAACTATCTTTCAGGGATCCTCAGAAACCTCCCATTGTACAAACTACCACAATCTTCCACATAGCTGTGTTGTGAAGATCAGACTTTGGTAGTAAATACCCAGAATTTTGTTCTTTACATAAGGCAGGACCTCCCAGATACCTGATTATAATGTCATTGATTGAAGCACCTGACTCTAATTTCCCCTTCATATGAACTGATAAGCTTTGAATTTACATACTTTTGCACACACAGAGATATGTAAGTTTGGATCATTTTCCTGCAACCAATAAATGAACAAGTATGATGTTTAATTGGGTTCTCTTTATCTAGTTATTCTAGAATGGAATATTTATATTATTTCAACTTTCATCTTACCTATTTATTTCTGGGTTTTGGTTTCCACAAAATTACGTTGTGAAACTTTAGATGGTTGAGATAGCTGTTTAAAAAGTTTGCTGTACTTTGTGTTTTCTTTGGGATTGTAATATTACAATAATGGATTGTAATCAGCGCTACACTTAGAAAAGAGGCAAGCTGATCTTTTAATACAAAAAGGGAGGTGGAAGAATTAGCATTCAGTTACTTAGTTGAGGATGCCAATTTGCTTTTGGTGTCTGGCTCACAAAATACAGATGTTTAATTAGGTGGAACAGAATAGGAGAATAGGAGAGTATTTTTTATGAAATTGTATATCAGAAAAAGTAAGAGGAAGATGCTGAAGCTTAATACAGATTCATACTTTTCGAGCTGAAAGATTCAACCAAATGGGAATTTTCCTTGTTCTACCTTAGATATTTAAATCATTTACCCCTGTATAGTTAAAATTTGAATGGTAACAACACTTTGATATTTCAGTAAGATTGTTTTGAGCCCTACACTGATGAATCATCTACAGCCCCTAGGCCTTTTTATTAATTAGGATTTCTGAAAATTGAAAGCACAATTATCAGTTGCCATTTTGACATTGAAAATTCTATCTCAAATCTTATGTATGACATGGCTATATCCATTGTGGCCCGTGTCTTCTTACCTTCTCAAACGTTAAATATAATTTTCATTTCCCAAAGGTGCTTTTTCAAAAGGCAACTGGACTTTTTTTGTTTTTCCTTTCCCATCCAAGAAGCTTCTTCAGAACTGGATGAGAGGTGAAAAGTCCAGTTGTCTTTTGATAAAGCACCTTTGGGACAACCATGACTTGGATGACTCAGAATTTCCATAGACAGTTTTTATTTCATTTTTTAAAATGTGCTTCTGCCTGAGAATTATACCTTCTCAAAGCAAAATGTTTAAGTAATTTATATATTGTTCACTCCCAAATGGTCCTGGAAAACTTAAGAAAATATCCCTGTTCCACTAACTCTCTTTGTAAGGTTGGGATCACCCCCTGCTTGAAACCTGGATGCCACCAGAAGGCAATATCAACCTCCACTAATAGCAATGTGCCTTTTAGGAGGGAGGGAGGGAGGGAGGGAGGGAGGGAGAAGGAAGGAAGGAAGGAAGGAAGGAAGGAAGGAAGGAAGGAAGGAAGGAAGGAAGGAAGGAAGGAAGGAAAGAAAAAGAAGGAAGGAAGGAAGAAAGAAAGGAAGGAAGGAAGGAAGAAAGAAAGAAAGAAAGAAAGAAAGAAAGAAAGAAAGAAGAACGAAAGCACGAAAGAAAGAAAGAAAGAAAGAAAGAAAGAAAGAAAGAAAGAAAGCAAGAAAGAAAGCAAGAAAGAAAGAAAGAAAAGAAAGAAAGAAAATCTGGGAGGCACTGAGACTCCAGCTGCTTCCATTGTCCATCAGTCCATGTTCATTGTAGACATTTTATTTGCTACCATGTGAATGGTGTGATTTATTGGGGAAAGCACAAGTTAGTATGTTACATTTTTATTTTTGGAGAGCCAGTTTGGTATTCTGGTTAGTCTACAAACTGTGGAACCTGTGAGTTTTGTCTTGCCTTGGGCACAACGTCAACTGGATGACCTTGAGCCAGTCATTCTTTTTCAGCCCTAAGTAGAAGGCAATGACAAATCACTTCTGCAAATTTTGCAAGAAAACTGTAGATACTCATTCAGGCAATCGTAAGAGTCTAGTCCAGTGATGGCGAATCTTTTTCTGGTTGCGTGCCAAAAGTGTGTGTGTGCACGTGCAATAGCGCGCGTGCGTGCTGGCACCCACAATGCAATGCGGCCCCCCAACTGCGCATGCGTGCACGCTCCCCCCACGCTCCCCCGCACATGCGCCCCGCACTGCGCATGCGCACACCACCGCGCATGCGCTATCCACACATGCCCCCCCGGCCCGTTTTGGGCCTAGAAAGCCTCCTGCACCAAACTTTGCCAGCACGAACGTTCTGCCGTCGCCGCTCCTCCTCCTCTTCCTGCCAGCCTCGCGCTCCGGGCAGGAAAACCCCAGCCCGCTGTTCCTGCCGCCCTCACCCCCTTGCGCTTGATGGTGGCTGTTCTCACACTGCCGTTTCCACGGCGGCTGCAGGAACAGCAGGCTGGGGTTTCCCTCCCTCCCCGCCAAAGGCTTGGGGCCGCGGCAGAAGCCCTCTCGTGAAGGAGAAGCCTCCGGCAGGGAGGGAGGGAAACCGCAGCCTGCTGTTCCTACAGCCGTCGGGGAAACGGCAGTGTGAGAATAGTCACCGCCAGGCGCGAGGGGGTGGGGGCGGCAGGAACAGCACTCTGGGGTTTCCCTCCCTCCTCGCCAAAGGCTTGGGGCCACAGCAGAAGCCCACTTGGGCAGGGAAGCCCCGGCCCGCCCATCCTTGCAGCCGCCACCCCCTCGCCCCTGGCGGCAGCGCTTCCCTGACAGTGGCAGGAGCAGTCGGCAGGGCAGAGAGGGCAGCGGCAGGCTGCGGAAGCACGGGGGATCTTGGAGAGTTGGGGGGGCGTTGGGGGGGCAGGTGGGGAACTGCATGTCTTGCTGCCCCCCCTGCAGTGCAGATTCTCACTCCGGCTCCTCCGAGGTTCAAAAGCGCTCTCCGCCGGAGGAAGCCCCATTCCCAATCCTCCTGTCCCACAGAAGCCCACAAAGTTCGTTTCATTTCGCTTCCCTTCATTCTGTGTGTGTTGTGTATTTGCACGAGGATCCAAGTGCTTTGCTCCAGCCGCGAGAGGGGGGGAGGGTGGCCCACCGAATAGCAACGGGAGAAGAATTCCCCCCCCTTCTCCGTGGGGATGCCAATCCAGCCACCCACTGCGGGAAGTGGTTTGCTGTTTTCCCCGCACACCGATGGAGAGGAAGGTTGGGGAGAGGGGGAGCCGCGCCAGGGGCAGAGGGAGAACCCGGATCTGCCCCCTCCCCAAATCCAGAGGGCACCTCTGGTAGCGAGGGGACTGTGAAAGGGGCGCGGGCGGAAAGCAGAAGAGAAGCAGCGAGCAAAAGAGCGAGCAAGGAGGTGGGCTGGGGATCCGCGGGCGAAATTAGCTCGGGTATTGGAGCGCCACCCCAGGCATTGTTCTCCGGATCAACCTCGCACCGGCAGAAGTCCGGAAGCGCAGAGCGGCTTCGTTCTGCCGGCTGCTGCCAGTCTTCGATCTGGGAGGTGAACTGCCGTGCAAGGTTGCTCCCGGGAACGGCCACCGCTGTTTTCCCCGCACACCGATGGAGAGGAAGGTTGGGGAGAGGGGGAGCCTCTTCTGCTTTCCGCCCGTGCCCCTTTCGCAGCCCCCTCGCTACTGGAACTGCCCTCTGGATTTGGGGAGGGGGCAGATCCAGGTTCTCCCTCTGCCCCTGGTGCGGCTCCCCCTCTCCATCGGTGTGCGGCAAAAACAGCGGTGGCCGTTCCCAGGAGCAACCTCGCACGGCAGATCACCTCCCAGATCGAAGACTGGCAGCAGCCGGTAGAACGAAGCCGCTCTGCGCTTCCGGACTTCTGCCGGTGCGAGGTTGATCCGGAGAACAATGCCTGGCGCGGCGCTCTGATCCCGAGCTAATTTTGCCCGCGGCTCCCCAGCCCACCTCCTTGCTCGCTCTTTCGCTCGCTTCTCTTCTGCTTTCTGCCCGCATCCCTTTCGCAGCCCCCTCGCTACCAGAGGTGCCCTCTGGATTTGGGGAGGGGGCAGATCCAGGTTCTCCCTCTGCCCCTGGCATGGGTCCCCCTCTCCCCAACCTTCCTCTCCATCGGTGTGCGGGGAAAACAGCAAACCACTTCCCACAGCGGGTGGCTGGACTAGCATCCCCACGGAGAAGGGGGAGAATTCTTCTCCCATTGCTATTCGGTGGGCCGCCCTCCCCCCCTCTTGCGGCCGGAGCAAAGCACTTGGATCCTCGTGCAAATACACAACACACACAGAACGAAGGGAAGCGAAACGAAACGAAATTTGTGGGCTTCTGAGGGACAGGAGGATTGGGAATGGGGCTTCCTCCAGCGGAGAGCGCTTTTGAACCTCGGAGGAGCCGGAGTGAGAATCTGCGCTGCAGGGGGGGGGCAGAGAAACAGGCAGTTCCCCATCTGCCCCTGGCCTCCCCCTGCAGCAGCCCACGTGGATCCCAGGCACCGCAACTTCGGGGCCTTTCCTCGTGGCGACAAGGCAGGCGGGCGGACGCAGGGGAGTGACTGGCGGCAGTGTTCTTGGCTGGCAAGTGGGTGGATGTCCCGGGGCTCGCATGCGCACCGGCCAGCTAGTCTTCTTGTTACTGGCACGCATGCGTGCGCGACGATCAGCTGGCCGGCTGATCTTCCGGTTTCTGGCACTGCCGCACGAAGGCCAGTTGATCGTTATGTGCGCATGCGCACCAGAAATCAGAAGACTAGCTGGCCGGTGCGCATGCGTGCACCGGAAACCCGGAAGAGGAATGGGCGACACCGTGCGTGCCAGGCGACATGGCTCCGCGTGCCACTTTGGGCACGTGTGCCATAGGTTCGCCATCACGGGTCTAGTCTCTCGAAGGCACTAACGTTTTTATATCTTGCCTTTCTTTCAAGATCTTAAAACAGCTTACATGGGGATCTCCATTTATCTTCACCAAAGCAAGCTTCTGCAGTACATTGGGCTGAGGCTGACTGACCTAAAAACCACATAGTGAATTTCCCTTACTTAAAGGTGGATTTGAGTCTGAATCTCACTAGTTCTAATTCAGCACTGTACCTATTATACTATAGTAACTTTCCACTAATACTGGTGGAATACTGGTGTTAAAGCTGAATGAAATGTATTGATGAAGTGGAATTTGGCCAATATGTTGATTCTGCAGATTAACAGTAGTAAGCCAGGCTTCAGAAGGGTAGCCTAATATTGACATTTCCACTTAACCAAGATACCGGAATCTCAAACATAAAAGAGTAGAATTAGATTGTTGTGGTTATTTGCACGTTAAAAACTTAGAATCATGTTTTCTAATGAAAGAGCTGTTAAGGGTAGATTTTTCAGCCTTCTAATTTTATTTTATTTTATAAGACTAACGTTGGTTCAGAAGCAAGTAACATTTGGAATTTTAGCTTCCTAGTCTTGGATTTTAGTCAGTATTTATGTTTTGTGGAGAATAGATATGGCCTTTGGTTACTGTTATAAAGGTGCATGTTAATGATCCTTTGTTAAGGTTGTATTTCACTATTGTCATATTCCCGAGTAATGTTCGCCTTGTAAAAGAATACTTCTAATTACTGTATATTCTTTGAAGTTGGTCACATAACCAAGTGAATTTACTTATTTTTCTCATTATCACCATGTTCTACAAAATATAAAATATTTTGGTCCTTGCTGAAAGCAAATATCTCAAGCTGTCCTTGAGCAGGTATCTAGGTTTTTTCCTACCTTGTTGGAGGTATGTGTGTTTTCAGCAGTCTTCATGTATCAGAAGACTTATTCTTCCCCCCCCCCCAACCTGCATATTTGCTTGTTAGATAAAGCAAATTGCTAGAAAGATTTTGATAACAGTCAAACACAAGACACAAATCCTCCTGTAGATTATTAGGACCTTTAGAAGGCTTGAGTTCAAGTTTTTCTCTCTGAGGCTACTTAAAAAAGCAGTTATTGACCTGAAATTGCTATGCAATTTTTACTGTTTATGACTAATTTAGCAAGATGGGACAATTAAAATAACGATAACATTTCTTCTTCTATTAGAGGCTACATTTTATGTAACCATGCTTTTAAAAACTGCTTAAATTGATTCTGAGCAAATGTAATATAAATATTTTATACCGTGCTTATATGATCAAGTTACAGTTTAAGAAAAAAAAGTTGTGTAAAATGTCAGAAAAACAGAATGCCAGAGTTTAAATCCACTGCAGTTTCAGAACGATTGCTGATTAGGTTCTAATAGGCACTTTTACCAACTTAATTTATTCTCAAAGTTGGGTTTGCTGTTTATTTTGCTTGATATGAAAATAAACCAGACTGTATGTTTTAGATGAAAGGAAACAATGGCTTTTTTTAAGTCCTCTCACTCACTCACTAGTAAGGAGTGCTAATGCATTTTTTTTGGGGGGGGGGGGGGAAGAACTATTTTTTGCTTCTTGAAGACTGTGACAGAGACCAGAATAACAGCAGAGATTCCAATGCGTGAAACATCCAAAGGCCCATTGAATTCCAAGGGTGTATTGAGTCAAGAAATTGCTTTGGTTATTTGGATGTTAGTATTATTTTATGTCTAAGATTAATTTTTGCAGAAATGACGAAACAAACAAAAATTGTTTAGCTAGATGCCAAGGACAGTAGGGCTCTTATATCTTTAGGTAGTGGAAAGGATTTTCTCAACCAAGTAGGGTAAGCTCCACCTGTCAACATTTTCTCTTTACAACTGCATAAAATCCAAGAGGGCGGATTGGAGATTTCTGCTTATTTAGCTTGTAAATAATCAGAGTAAATTAAACTCAGAGGACATATGTTGTAGCTAACAAAGGAAAACAAATCATTTAGCTTCTTAGAAGATGAAGTATTTTGCTTCTTGCTGACTCCTTCCACTTTGGCAGTTAAATAGGACAGAATTATGTGTGCTGCACAAAAAAGAAACTGATGAGATATTCTGGAGAGACTTAAAAATCTGTATATGTATGTAAAAAGCCTTAGATGTATATTGAGAAATGTAATGTAGATTCTTCCCATTTATAAATAAATTTCAGTTTTACCTACACATAGACTTGTAACAAATTATAATGATACTTCTATAACATTTAGTGCTGGTTGGCACATTCATCCTGATGGCAGCTTCAGACTGTGATGAAGAAATAGCTACTTCAGGGGGGAATTTTTTAAACTTGAAATTATTACACAAGAAAAGTGGTTACAATTCTTAGTGATTCCAGGCCTGGTCTCTTTGTTTGGTTATTATTTTTAAGGGAGAAATGAAATAAATGCACCCACAGGTGCATTCAGAAACTAGGAAAATGACAAAAATCAAACTCATTTTACTTTCAGTTACTCAAAATACAGACTGAAAATTTCAGTATTTCAGACTCTAGAATTCCAGTATTAGACTGTCAGACTCGGAGATAAAACTTGAGAGATTCCTAGGTTACTTGAATTAAAAATAAATTAATATACCTTATTCAAAATGTTGAGTCAAAACAAGCAGAAGTTGCATTTCCAAATCAAACGCAGGACCACAATCTTGATTTACATCTTCTGGTATATTGCATTAAGCCATAATGAAGTTTGTTTTGTTTGGTTAAAACTAATGGGTAAACCCAGCCACTGATATGTTTACTCCTGTCATAAAGTACAGTATGAGGCCTTTATGCAGTTAGGAAATGCTGTTATTTTGTGGTCCTGAAAAATCTTTTCCCTCTTCAGTTGCAAAAAATTGATGGCTCCCTCTATTTTGAGGTAAAAAGTATGCAAGAACTGTAGTAGAAGCTTTACAATTACCCCATCCCAATTCCAGACAAAAAGTAATAATCCCGATTCTACTCTCTTTCAAAACACGGTCCTGCTTTCTTTATATAATCATCTTACCGCAGCTTTGCCTCAGAAAAGTTAATTCAGTGTTGTCCCCAGATAGTAATACGTTATGCATTCCTACTTTATTTTCTAAGTTTATTTGCAATTCAGGCCACTACGGCTAGCTTAACAAACCATGGTCTAATGCAATGTGAAAACCCAGACATTAAAGCACCGAAACTAATAAAAGAGATATAAATGTAATAATTAATAAAGCCATGTATCTTCAGAAATAACAAACTGAAATATTTATCTACTACTTTAAAATAATGGAATAAATAATGAACAAAGTTTATTTGTGACCAGATATGACGTTATGTTCTGAGAACTTTTTTTTCTCACTTGCTTACTTCTACCATGAATCTCCTGAAACAAAACATTTTTAAGGGAACAGGAGAAATCTATGATAGAAGATTCTTAATTCCCAAACACGGCTGATCTCACATAGACAGAGACAAAGTAAAGAAACTGGGAGACAACTAAATATGCCATATTTAGGGCTCATATATTTTACTCTTTCAGGCCCAAGTTATTGGAACATTTTAATCCTGCAGTCCTAGAGCCTCTTTAGGTCTACTAGAATATAGAAACATGGAACACTTCTGCAAATACTGCATACATCTTGTTTAGATTTCTTATATAGAAAGCAGTTTGCCTGATACATAGTTTCGACATGGTTTTCCTTTTTCCTGTTCCCTTTTGATAAAGCTATGTCATTTGATCATATGAAATGGCATACTAGCTTTGTGATTTATAATTTGATTATGTTTAATCATATTAAGAGTCTAAAGGAAGTTGTCTTATTTGGTTGGGGATTGGGGCCTTACTAACCAATTTATTTACTGTAGGTTGAATGGCTCATCCATGAACATATCTTGTACTGTTCACACTGGAATGCTGTAGTTATGTCCACATTTACACATACGTTATTTTTTGCTTTAAATTTAGACCTGGATCATGATGATGATTTCCAAGCTTAATTTGCATTGTTGAGCTTTATTGATTGGCTGTTCCTATGTAAAGTTTGTTAATCCTTTGGGAATAGGTTGCTGATGTAAGAATTCTTTTGCATTTGCAATAAAGATAGTATAAATTATTACATGATGTAAATACTGCAATATGCTTGCTTGTTTCCCTACTTTAGTTCAAACAATATTTTAGATGCTTTTTAAATAACATGTAATGAGTATTGATAAAAACCATTGCAAATATAGATGTTCTAATTCTGGTGGTTAATAGTGAATATGGAATATTAGACTGCAGCCAAATGTTCTGAAACAAAACTGTTCCCTTGTGTTGAGCAGACAAAACTGTTTACAGAATTCCGTACATTCGAAAAACTTTTGATTTTTGACAGTATAGGTAGTCCTTGAGTTACAACAACAATTGGGGCTGGGGTTGCTATAGTTGCTGTGGGAGTGATGCAGTCGTAAAGCACAATATCATGTGACTGCATCACTTAATGACAGCAATCCTGGCACTCCCAGTTGCTGTCATAACCCCAGGTTGTACGGTTTGTTAAACAGGAAAAAGCAGTGGGAGGGTGCAGGTGCTATGGGAGAGGTGGATGTGCTGCAGGCAGGCACTAGAGAGCATGGGCAGGTCAGCAGAAGCTGGCAGAGGGCTGGCAGTGGCCTCAGGTGGGTCAGCGGAGGCTGCTGGGAGTGATCTCAGGTGGGTCAGCGAAGGGTTCAGGAGGGCAAGGTGGTGCTGCAGGCACACTTACACTATGGAGTGTGGATGGATGGGGGTGTTATGAAGTACCAGATTCCTGGGAATTTGCACTCTGTAACAGGCTCCTCGGGAGAAAAAGCAGTGGGAGCAACTTTCTAGGGCAACTTGCAACCTTCCCTGCTGGCTTCCCCATTTATTTTGCTTGTGGGAAGCCAGAAGGGAAGATTGCAAATGGCAATCACATGGCGTGGCTCGCTGCAATGTATTTGTGAGCCAGGCATCTCGAGTGTGCAATCACATGACTGCGATGGCTGGAATTTCAAGGAATAGTCATAAATCCACTTTTTCAATACTGCTGTAACTTTGACCTGGCACTGAATGAATAGACTAAGTGGAGGACTATCTGTAATCTTTTAGTGCTTGCAATTAATTGTAGTCATTTAAAAACTATGTAGTAATAAGAAGTACTTGAGAATCCGGGATTATTGAATCAAAATAGTGCAGATGGACTCAAGCTTTTAAATTCTTCAGTTTACTTTATGTTAGTAAATATTGAAGCAATGCCTCTTCAATTGTTTTACACTTTGTTTTTTAAATAACCTACCCAGTTTCCTAAGAAAATTCAAATATTTTTGAGTAAACAAAGATGTATTCCTGTACCATAAGTGCACTTGCTTGCTCACATCAAAGCAAAATTGTATAGAATTGTGTCTAAAATACGGGTATTCTGCTAAATGTGTAGGATTCCCAGTGAGGGCATAAAACAGATGGATCATCAGGCTAAGGGCCATCTACCTTATTTGAACCAGTTCTTACTTCTCTAGTTTCCTCACTGCCTTCCAGCAAAACTAAATAATATAAGTGGAAAGGCCTGGAAAGCAATATGGGTTAACAGTATCAAATAATATATGAAAGCAGACACAGAAGTTTCCTGTTCTAGCATTAACGTGTAATTTTTTTAAAAAAATAATCTACCTTTCCATGTAATATATAATAAATCAAAACACTTTCTTGCTTTCTTCTGAATCTCATTTCATGTTATTGAGCTAGGCTAGGGTAGGCAGTTTGCAGGCTTCCCTATTCTACACTATATCAAAGTAAATTTTCCCGTACCAGACCTGCCATTTTCTTTTCTGCTCCTGCAAAATATACTCCTGAGTATTATGAGGAGAGTGAAAACTTCAACTGATAGAAATACTTGATGCCTTTCCTTACTCTTCTCATATAGTGCAAGTTCCCACTTTTTTAGACCGTAGACTTATTAGTAAGGAATTAATGCAAAAAGTTTCTACAAACTATCTGCCCTTTCTTTATCTCTTGATTCTTTTGCTCTGATACCCATCTGACAGCACATAGCTGCCATAAAGATGGTAATCTAATTTAACTCAACTGAAACAAGATTCAAGAATGAAGAAATTAAACTGAATGTTCAACTCATTGGCTTGCTTGTGGAAAGTAAAAGGCAAATGGAAATACACCAAGTATGGGTGTTGGGGAAGAAGTCTTGATTGATGAATAATGAATGAATCATTTATTCACATCTACCAGCTTTTTTGTGAATATATTTGAATGCAAACTTAAAACAAGAAGGGAGAATGATTTGATATGAATCTGTTGTGGGGCTCAGTTGAGCTGCCCAGCTAGAACTTACACGAGTTTCTTTCTCTCTGCAGATACCTGAAGGAATTCCGCACAGAGCAGTGTCCCCTGTTTGTGCAACACAAATGTACTCAGCACAGGCCCTACACATGCTTCCACTGGCACTTTGTTAATCAGCGTCGCCGCCGATCTATCCGCCGTCGGGATGGCACCTTTAACTATAGCCCTGACATTTACTGCACCAAATATGATGAGACCACAGGGATCTGCCCTGAAGGAGATGAGTAAGTTACTAAAGGTTGCATTTTACTTGACCTGATGGAAAGTCCAGTCTGTATTAACAGAGGCGAATTCATCAATTCAGCTTTTAAAATCTTGCAGAAGAGCTTATCAAGAATGTGGAAAAACTGCAGTGGAAACTGGAAGAAAATATTTATTACGATTGCACTACTTTTATATATATTCCTCCCAAAGTGAAGGCTGTGTTTCAAAGTTTTGTGCTTTGGTGGAATAATTCTAGAGAAAATTGTGAGATTTATCATAAAATAATTGCTTAGAGGATTGAATCCTTATATATGTCCTTAATTTACAAATGGAATTATTTTCAGAAGGAAAAAATGCTGGATTTTTCAAACGTGATGACTGTTTATCTAAAAGAATTATATATATATATATTTATATTTATATCAGTTAGTGCTAATGCCTGGATATTTATATTTATATTTATATTTATATTTATATTTATATTTATATTTATATTTATATTTATATTTATATTTATATTTATATTTATTTTGGTCTGGAAAGAATGTTTGAGATTTTAAGTTTCTATGAGCTCTTTCTTTTTCTCCCTCCTCCTTAGGTGTCCATTCCTGCATAGAACTACCGGTGATACAGAACGGAGATACCATCTGCGCTACTACAAAACTGGAATCTGCATCCATGAGACTGATTCAAAAGGAAATTGCACCAAGAATGGCCTTCATTGTGCTTTTGCTCATGGACCACATGACCTACGTTCTCCAGTTTATGATATCAGGTTGGTAGGGAATAAATTCTGTGATATTTACTTGCTGAATCTAAATGGAAACCTGGAATGTAAAATGGAGGTAAGAGCAACTGCAGAAAAGGGGAGTGGATTCTCTCTAGATTTTTTTTCCTTTCCAACAGGTCTTTACACCTGCTGGAAGAGACAGACTGTCATCAGTTTTTCCTCTTCTCTTGGATACTGGAGAGGAGAAAAACTAAGCAGTGGAGGTTACTAGTAGGAATAGCAACTTCATGGAATATGTTCCTACCTGAGCTTAAAAAAGAAAAACAACTTTGATTGCTTGGCCTATTTTGTTTTCTCTTACCAGCCAAACTAAAAATGGCTGTGGAGCTATAGAGCCCTAAGGCATGAATAGGAAATTGAACTGTTTTTTTCCATTGGAAAACATCACTTTTTCCTCAGAACAACAGGCTGGCACTGAGATGGAGGCTTCGTGGTAAGAATATATACTCAACAAACAGCACACCATTTCGGCGCTAGGTTGAGGCGCAGTGGTGGGTTGCTGCTGGTTCGGACCGGTTCTCCCGTACCGGTGGTGGAAATTTGCACCCGCTCGCTGAACGGGCAGTGATGGCTGGCTGTCCACGCCCCCGAACCGGTTCACCAGTTGCCGCAGCTGGCAAAGAACCCTCTGCGCATGCGCATAGGGTCATTTCCCCAATGTTATGTAGGCGCGAGCAAAGCGAGCGCGCGTGCGCAAAACACGCACTTCCGTCGCGATGCAAACTGGTAGGGAAGGTAAGTGGAACCCACCCCTGTTGAGGGGGATGTGTGAATGAAGCCAAATTACCACCAAACATCTGTGAATACAGTTAGAGGTGCATGGGGGAGAAATGCGTAACCCTTTTTCATTCTCTTCATCCAACTGCTTCTTCCATGATGCAGCCAACAGACATCTGGGATCTGAGAGAGAGGAGATGCCCAAGGGGAGAGAATAAAATCAGGGGAAACAGTTAAGAGCTATAAGCTCTGCAAATCACCCTTTTCCACTGCAATTTTGGTGATGATGGTTTTTTTCCATAGGCTGCCTTTTACCTCAGCTTTTAGTAGGGATCTGAATATTATTAGAAAGATTTTTTTTCAAAAAGCCAATAGACACGTATGTTTTCCTTTGAGTATCTGTACCTGCATAATTACTAAGTTATCTATGTTCCCTAAGGGAGCTTCAGGCCATGGAAGCTTTGCAGAATGGTCAGACCACATCAGAAAGTGGCATAGAAGGTCAGTCTGCAGTTGCTGCTAGCCATGCTATGATAGAGAAAATACTCAGTGAAGAGCCAAGGTGGCAAGGTAAGTTCCTTGGGGTTTTACACAGTACTGAATCCAATTATTCTTGAATTAGTCACTCCTCAAAAAAGCATCTTTGTATAAGAGTAATTTTGCTTAGGATTTTAATTGACTAATTATACTTATCTTGACAGACACAACTTATGTTTTGGGAAACTACAAAACAGAACAGTGTAAGAAGCCCCCACGCCTCTGTCGCCAAGGTTATGCCTGCCCTTATTATCATAATAGTAAAGATAGAAGAAGGAGTCCTAGAAAACACAAATACAGGTACAGTGCTTCAAAACCTGGTTATAAAGGGCCAAGACTACATTTTCTTCATTTGGATAGTAACTTTACTCTAATCTCAGTGTAATAAATACATCAATCATGGTGAGATTGCATTTCATATTAAGTAGTTAATTCATGGATCAGGATTACATCAGTGTAGGATGCTGCCATAAGTAAGGATTAGGGCACGTGCTTTAAGCCTGCTGCACTCTAATATGATGTCAAGATAAAAAAGAAAATAATCCTTGTGCAAAATAAGTTCGCATATGAGCAGGTGGCTTTCTTTGTTATGAGGGGATTTCCAAGTTGTAGTTCTCATCATATTGCCCCATCGTAGTTAAATTCTAAGAATTAATCAGGGAATACTTACTGAGATGCAACTGTTCTGTTATGATGTTCAGAGTATTGTTTCTTCATGAAAACTGGAATGAACATCAAACCTAATGGCCTCAGAGTGAAGACTTTGAGATAGCACCTTTCTGAGAAGTGTATTTCAAGAAAAACTGTTATATCTCCTAATCATATGCCAATTAGCAGTTATTTATCTCCTTTGCTTATGTTCCTGCTGCCATGAGGTTTCCTTTTCTAAACATTAAGCACTATTTTGGGGAATATTTCAGGGCTCAGCTATAACCCAACTACATATTTATAATCTACTCATTCATGGCCAATTTGAATTAAATAGAAGTGATTTGTATTATTGTTGTTTGATTAAATGCAATTTGTCCTTCTTGAGGAAGACTAGTAAAGGTACTAGTAAAGGTAACAGTAAAGGTACTCAGTGCCAGAAATTAAGCTATATAAATATTGTAGATACAGTTTCTCTGTTTGGCTCAAAAATTATATGACTTTCTAATTCGTTCTTTTTCTGCCTATTGCTAAAGATCCTCCCCATGCCCTAGCGTGAAACATGGAGATGAGTGGGGAGATCCTAGTAAGTGTGACAATGGAGATGCATGCCAGTACTGTCACACCCGTACAGAGCAACAGTTTCACCCAGAGGTAAAGACTCTTCCTTGTTGGTCATTTACATAGATAAATGCACACATTACACAATTTACTGGAGATGATAAACTATACAATACTCATGCTAATTACTGTTTTGATTGTCTCGGAGGATGATTTCCACCAGAAACTAGTTGAGGGAATACATCGGTTTGTCTTCTTGATGGCTTTTGATACCATCGACCATGGTATTCTTCTTGATCATCTGGCAAGATTGGGCCTTGGAAACACTGCTTTGCAACAGTTTTGGTCCTTCCTGTCAGAAAGTGCTGCAGGGGGACTATGGTTTGACCTTCTAGGATGTGGACCTATAGTGCCCCATAGGGCTTGGCTTGTCCTCCTGTGCTGTTTAAAGCTACATGAAACTTCAGAAGGAACTCATTCAGAGCTGTGGAGCAGAAATGTGTTGATGACAACCTGCTCAATTGCTCCCTACCTTCTAATTCCAAGATGCAACCGGTCTCTTTGAAGTTTGCTCATTGTGATAATAGCCTGAATGACAGAGAACAAGCTGAAGTTAAATCCAAAAGATGGAGGTGCTCTTAATAAGGAAACTCTTTGGTTAAGGAGAAAGCTAGACTCTGAGACTGAGGTGAAGCCTGTTCTGTAGCCTCATTAAGATATAGAGCCGTGATGGCGAACCTATGGCACACGTGCCACAGCTGGCACGCAGAGCCCTTTCTGCGGGCACGCGAGCCGTCGCCCAGCTCAGCTCTATCGCGCATGCTCGCGCCTCCCGCCAGCCAGCTGATTTTTGGGAGGGGGGGCGGGCGCATGCACGGGAGACACATGCGTGGGGGCGGGGATCGCGCGCGCATGCACGGGGGGAGGCATTTTTGGTCCCAGGAGGCTGCAGGTGTTTCAAATAGTTTTAATCAAAATGCAGTTAAAACGCTATACAAGCCAACGAGAATATAAATACATATATACAACAGGAACAGGAAGTCCCTCACAGGAGCAAATAGAGGTAAATCCTGGAGAGGCAGGAAATGCATCACAAAACAATGGAGATGAATGCTAAAGAGGAATAAAGCTGCATACAAGGCAGACATAACACCTGTAACAGTAGGGAGGCCTGCTAGGCCCAAAATGGGGTGGGGGGGTGCGGCGCCCCCCCACGGCCCGCTTTTGGTCCCAGGAGGCTGCAGGGAGGCGTGCTAGGCCCAAAATGGGGGGGTGGGGGTGCGGTGGGGCCCCCCATGGCCCATTTTTGGTCCCAGGAGGCTGCAGGGAGGCGTACTATGCCCAAAATGGGAGACAGGGGCGGTCGCACGCACATGCACGGGGGAGTGTGTGGGGAGGGTCGTGTGCGCATGCACAGGGGGATGTGGGGGGTTGTGTGCGCATGCGCAGGGGGTGCATTGCATTATGGATGCCAGCACACGACGAGAAAAAGGTTCGCCATCACTGATATAGAGGCTTTACAGTCAGAGAAAAGCTTTCTTGTGTGTGCTTCCCAGGCTATGGAATGAGCCCCCTAAAATGAGCTGAGTTTTGATTTTAATTTTGTTATGTTTTACATATGCATGTTTTATTGTGTTTGGAAATATAATGTATATATTCAATAATATATAAAATACGAGTTCAGTGCATCCTGTTTACAAGCCTTTCTGTTGTTAGAGATTGTGAAATTGCTTAGAAACTCACTAGAAAGATTTAAGATTGGGCTCCCTGGCAAGGGTGCTTCTGAAATATACTAGAGAGTTCCAAGTTAAGGAGGACAAGGCAGATTGAAGCAAAATTTGGTTGATGGGAAAACAGCTTTCCAAAGGCCACAAAATCCCAGCAATTTAAAACAAAGTTTGGGATGTGGAAGGTCTCACAAGGAGTCAAAAAACAATCAGCTCAACTGTCCCGGAAAGAAGATGGCATGTGTTCATAGTGACATGTAGGAACTGTGCCAAAGCCATGTGTGGAAGTGCCAGGAAGGTGTGGCTAGCAATTGCTGGGACAGTGCATCTGGATTGATTTCCATGTAATTGAAGTTTTCTTCTGAATTACTTCTGTTGCTGAAAATGCATTGCCTAAACTGAAATAGGGTTCCTGGATAGCTCCATTTGATGGGACAATCTTTGAGTAAATTGCAAAGATAATTGACACTACAGTTCTATATGCATATTTAAGGATAAGCCCTTAGAGCAGCGGTTCTCAACCTGTGGGTCGCAACCCCTTTGGGGGTCAAACGACCCTTTCACAGGGGTCGCCTAAGCGCACGCTAACCCGCCATCTTGTTGCCACGCCCCCATTGTCACCTCATCGCGCATGGGGTGGGGGTCACGGTGGCAGGGCGGGGGTCGCGGCATTAGGAAGGTTGAGAACCACTGCCTTAGAGGTTCTGTGTAAATAAGCATAGATTATACTATAATTCTGCCCATATGTTATGTATATGTGTACATCACTGGAAATAGTTCTTTAAAGATCTAAGGTACAATTCTATAGATATTAACTCCAAGCATAGGTTGAGGCTTAGGATTATATGCAGCCCTCAGTCAACCGGAGTCCTCCAAATTTTATTTTTAGAATGATATTTTTTTCCCCTTCAAGTTACTCTTTGATTCCTGGAGACAGCCTGGATAAATCCTTGCAATTTTCCTAGCAAGATGTTTAGAAGTGGTTTGCCATTGCCAGCTTCTTAGAGCTGAGGGAGAGTGACTGGACCATGATCACCCAATTAGTTTCATGCCTAAGGGAGGACTAGAACTCACAGTCATTCAGTTTCTAGCCTGGTGCCTTAGACCGTTTCACCACTACTGGCTCTCTTTTTTGGAATGACAGGCAGGAAAAATTATTGGAGTCATATATTATCCATATCTAGCTGATTGAGTTCATTAAATTATACGAAACTAAGATTATATTTGTTTTAGATCTGCCTATTTTGTTCTTTGTTTTTTGGAATGCTGCCCATCCCAGCATGCTGCTCAAAGACCCAGCATAGCCTTAGTCTCCACAGATTTATGCAGTCTACATATAAAGCGCAACCGAAACATCAAACTATCTATTTTATTTCTTAATAGATTTCTCTCTTTTTAAATCCATTGTAAGCAGCTGAGTTTGAGCAGCTTCATCTTGTCCCAACTTTCTTTTTCTTTTTATTTTTCCCAGATCTACAAATCAACAAAATGTAATGATATGCAGCAGTCTGGCAGCTGTCCCAGGGGACCCTTCTGTGCCTTCGCACATGTAGAACGTAGGTGGTCTTCTCTTGATGTAGCAATAATCTGTCTGCTGAGTGTTGTCCTGAGTGTTGTTTAGAGTACAACATTGCTTGCTGTATTAAACAAGGCAAGTACAATTCTAAGCAACCAAACTTCCTCCCTTCCCCGTAATTAGTCATACG
>QLTV01003460.1:1359975-1373253 GCA_003457575.1 Thermophis baileyi
CCATGCTTGTTTGTGTGGATGTTTTATTATAAATATGGATGGTTTTTTTTTATATATATATATATATATATATATATATTTTACAAAGCAGTCCAGTCATCAGATGGTTGATAGCTCTGCGCTTAGTTCTCAAAACAGAAGTGACACCCAGTGGCTATTTAAGGATACTGTGCATGATACTGCGTACTACTTATTTTGAAGTTGTAATTTGCTATTGGTATGATTTAATTCTGGGGAATAAAAAGGAACAAGTTTTTTACTGCATTGTTTGTCATGCTCTTCCTTCAATTATGAAACAAGGGCATGGTGAAGAAAAAAAATGCAAACAATTTTAAAGCTTTTGACATTGACTGCTTCCCAACAATGAACATATCTACAATTGTTTTTAGAAATGCCTAAAGCATCCAGATATTATGATTCAGTCATCTGTTTATATTGTCTATTTTCCCTTTTTAACAAGGATAATCACTTGAGACAGAAAAAGTTGGAACAGAAGCACAAGCCTTCAAGAGGTGACTCCCTGAACCCCTAGTTGCCATCATAGACAGGGGTGGTTTTTTTCACTCTTAAATGTGCATCACTTTTTGTACACCCCAAATTCCAGAATTTCAAAATATTGTGGATCCATGATTTTTCAGATTAGGCCTCTTCCTGTCAACCTTTTGCATTAAGAGTAGGATAAAGGTTGTCGGCCTTTTCAAACAAACAATGGAGTAATACGTGCAAAGCCAAGGTCTCATGAAAGAAATCATAGATAGGGCTTGCGTTTTGAGGGTTCAGCTATTTTTAAGCTCGAAAATAAATAAGCAGCCTACTAACCGGTAAACAATTCTGTGATCATATTATGTCCACTTTGAAAGATCAGTTATTTTTCAATCAAAAAATAAAAGCACTTTTAATTTTTGAAAACATACATAGTTTGGGGGTTGATTACATTTTTATTTCAATATGAACCTGCTTTTATATTAAAGTTACCATTAGGTCTTTTCAGGTGATACGAAAGGAATTTCAGCCAGACCTTTCCAGTCTGATTCAGTTAACAATTATTTAAAATGTTTATATTTTATTGTTAGTTGTCTTGAAGGCCCTTTAGGGAGAAAGGTGGAATAGACATTGAATAAATAATTATAAGTGTAATAAACTAGGGCAGCATAAAGCCTAATTGAAACAGCTACTATGAATATGTAACTGCTATTCTTTAAGACTATTGGTATAGAAAAAAAGGAAGACATTACATTCTCTCCCTTAGTCTTGTGATGCCTTTTTGTTTTTTCTATAGTGGTTTGTAGATTGCTGCAGGTGGAAGATTAGCCGTTAGAACCAGTGTTGGGCATTGCCTGTTTACCCTTTGCTCTTACAGAGTTGTTGTGAACCCATTTTTTGTAACTGTATTTATCACATGGTTTGTTTTGTTCTGTTTCCTATAGAACCTCCACTTAGTGAAGATTTACAGCCAACATCGGCTGTCTCTAGCCCAACGCAAGCTGGCCCTGTAATGTACATGCCCTCAGCAGCAGGCGATTCTGTTCCTGTCAGCCCTTCTAGTCCACAAGCCCCAGACCTTAGCAATGTATGTAAAATTGTTATAAAATTCCTCACTGAGCATGTGATACCGCAGTTCTCTCTAAATATAAGCTCTTTCTGGAAGAACATTGCTGACACTTTTTGATCCCAAAAGCTTGAGTTTGTGTTTGTGAATAACGGCAATTGCTCCTACATCTTGGGTGTCCAACTTTTTGGCTTGCCCGGGCCACATTGAGTGATGAGGAATTATTCTTGGGATGCAGCTAAAACGTGTAATATAGTGAATGTATATAAATAACACATAATAATGTTAAAAGTTTATAATCTTGTGGGGCCACATTATTAGCTGTCTAGGGCTGCGTGTGGCTTGTGGCCCACAGGTTGGATACACCTGTCCTAGATAAAAGTTTAGGATTACAGGTTCAGAGCTGGCTCAGCATCTTTGTAGCATTTAAATTGCACAAATTATGTTAGTTAGCTCTAGTTATTCCTCAACAGAATCTTGCCACTTTTCAATTGAATGGATCCAACCAATTTTTAGAAGTGGAATTGCTACTACCTAGCATAAGTTTTCACTTTGGGGAATTTTGAAAAGTAGATTATAATACTGCATGAGATCTTACACATATCCCAGTCCAAATTTGTATCGTACTGTGACATATACTATATATGTAATATAGCTGACAGAAAGAATAAAGCTTATTTTAATTAAAAATATGCCCAAGTGAGTAAACCTGTGTGTGTCTCTTAGAAATCTGTAACCCATGTCACATATGATGTGTTTCATTTATCTTTGCACTCTAGGTATGGAATAAACCAGGAACTCTACCAACTAGCCCTACTTCTGCTACAGTAAGTATTCTCTCTAGGGGAAGAGGCATTATTTTGACCTGGGGAACACATTCCCTCCATTATTGTGATAAGCATCTCCCAAATTGCCTGTTTTCTGAAGCAGAAACAGGACATATTTCATGGTTTTACTTGTTCCGCTGTGAGAATTCTAAACCATTTTAAATATGAAAGCATCAATTTACATTAAGAAATGTACTTGATTTTGCATTAGAAATTCATATGATCTATTGAGATTGAGGAAGTTCATGCAGTATCTGGATCTCTGAGAGTCGCAGAAAGCTGTTAAAGCATATGAACTACAGAGAACAAAGTTGCGGTGAAGACATTCTCATCTTTAAAAATATGGCTTTGATGAAAAAAAATGCTCAATATTTCTAAGACCTGAGGCAAAATGTAATTGTTTGGACTTTTATTAAATTGTGACTTCGTATATCTCAGTAATCTGATTGAATTTAACAACTTAATTTTTAGAAGTTTACTATCAGCTGTGATACAGAGGTAGAGAGTGTTATAATCTAATACACAAATTATCATCTTCTTTTCTTCCTGCTTCTGTTAGATCCTCTGTAGAAATAGCAGTCTTGGAAGCCCATCTAATTTATGTGGATCCCCTCCTGGTGCAATTGGAAAACCCCATAGTTTGGAAAGCATTGGTTTCCCCACAGATTCAGTAACTAGTGCAAGTAGCTATAAGAAGGCACCTGGATTTGAACGGGAAGACCTGGTTGGAGCAGAGTATCTAAAGAATTTCAAATGCCAGGTAGGTATAAAATACTAGAAAAGGATATTGGATATATGTATGTATGTATGATATATTGTTATCATTAATGATATGATATATTAGCTATGGAACCAATTGTTGATACTTCATGCTAGATGTACCTGTGCACCTTAATAGTACCTGTGGGTGCCTTAATATCTGCAGATAAATCCCTTAGGGTCTGCCTGTCCATCCTAATTTTATAAAGCTACATTAATATTAGTTTTTGTTCTATTGCAAGTTGGATGCATTGCAAAATGAAGAGATGCCTTGCAGTATGCTTTTTACTTCCTTGGAATACCTCTTGTATTCCATAAGCAGAAAGCCCTTACATGCCACATGAGCCTAGTAGCATCGTTGTTAGAAAATGACTATGATGAATGAATTGAAAGGCATACATTTCTTTGAAGTAGACCCAGTCATTCAGAAAAAAAAGGAAAAAATGGTGTGGCAAATACCTCCCTGTCTCTGCAATGGTGGTTGCTATAAGAGTACTAACTTATGTAAATTGGTTTTAGGGCTGACATGCAGTCAAGTAATGCATACATAATTGTTGCAAACTTCCTGTCATGGATCTCTGTATAGCAGCGGCCCCCAACCTTTTGGGCACCAGGGACCGGTTCCGTGGAGAGAGGTTTTTCTGCAGACTGGAGTGGGCTTGGTTTCGTGTGCTACCTGCATCCCATGGATGGGGCTTTGCTTGTTTGCGCGGACCAGTTTCTGGCATGCCGCGGCCTGGTGCCGGTCCATGAACCTGGGGTTGGGGACCCCTGCTATATAGTATAGTGGGAATCCAAGAGGTGCAGGTCATGAGAACATACGTACCGTATTTTTCAGAGTATAAGACGCACTTTTTTTCCTCCTAAAAGAGGGTGGAAATGTTGGTGCGTCTTATACACCGAATGCAGCCATTTTTGGCCTCCCGAAGCCCCACCCTGCGCAAAAACGGGTGCACAAGGGTTTGGGAGGTCTGCAGAGTGCTCCTGGGGGCTGGGGGAGGGCAACAATGCCATTTTTGTGAAAAACGGGCAAAAAATGCCCCGTTTTTCACAAAAACAGGGTGGGCAGAGGGTTTGGGAGGTCTGCAGAGTGCTCCTGGGGGCTGGGGGAGGGCAAAAACTTTTTTTTTCTTACTTACCTCTTCGAAATCTTGGTGCGTCTTATACACCGCTGCGTCTTATAGTCCGAAAAATACGGTAAATGCAAGCAAGTATGAAGAGGCTTTTGAGGAAGAGATAATGACATTGCTGGAAAGGTTTTGTATTTTAGAGAAAAACAAAAAGAATTGGAAGTCTGGGAAAGGATATCAGAATAAACATATTTGCTCTGTTTACACATCAGGTAGACTTGGAAGCTTCAGAAATTATTCATAAAATAAACCAAAGTAAAAGTTATGCAAATATAAATTCATCTTTTAGATAAGCAAATGAGAATTTATTCAGAATAGTTCTTGCTTTCTGACTGCCTCATTTAATGACCATCTGAAGTTGCAATGGTGAAAAAAAAATATTCTTTTTTTCCCTTCAACAATTATGGCCATAACTCAAGCCCATTTCATTGATAATATAGTAGTATTATCCTGTATTATGAAGTAAATCATACTGTTTCTAAAATAATTTGTATCTTTAGGCATAGCATTCCCAGATTTTCCTTCCCCTTTACAGAACTTTTTAAATCTATACAAACAACATTGTCTTCAATTTGTTATCCCCTTGTATTTTGCTATCTTTTTATCCCATCTCTTCTAGTTTTTAAAAAGTAGATGTTAAAGAAAAGAGAAAATATTGGTACAATATCTTTCATTTGCTAGTTTCAGGAAGCCTCTGGCCCTTTCCTTTGTAGAACCTAATGTTACAGAAAGCAACAAAATAAGAGAGGAAGTGCTGTAAACATCTGCAAAGTTGACAATTTCAGTAGCATGTAATGTCTTTTTCTCCCCTTCTAATTACTGCAGCAGGCAAAAATCAAATCCCATTCCATGGAACATAGAACCCAAGAACAACCTCTGTTACAACCCAAGCAGGTATGTTATTCCAGGGGATGCTGCTTAGTTTCTAGAGGCCCATATAGTCTCATGTGTAGATTTCAGTTGGTGGTATATGTGAAAAGCTAATTGGAGTTGAAAGGGTATTGACACTTTCCTAAGTATTTGAGAATCAGTCTGGTTTCTTTCAGATAAAACAAAAAAAATTGAAGTTGGTGTGAATAGAAAATCACGAACTCAGAATTTTTGAATACTACTTGGACTAGATAGATTATTGAAGAAAGGTTCACTGCAGTTCACAAATCTTCTTTAGGCCTCCTTTGAATTTTGAATGGCAAAATTATACACAGTCATCATGAATTATATAACTTGATGTGATGCAGCTGACAATATACATGAAGTGTAAATCAGTGGAAACGACTTGCTTCTAAAAGTTGTGGGTGCTCCAACACTGGAGGTTTTTAACGAAAGATTGGACAACCATTTGAAATGTTATATGGTTTCCTGCTTGAGCAGGAGGTTGGACTAGAAGACCTCCAAGGTCCCTTCCAACTCTGTTATTCTGTTATTCTGTTCTAAAAGAGTCCCAAACAGTCTTCCTTTATTGTGTTGTGTTGTATTGTGTTGTATTAAATGCTAAGAACCAATCAGCTGCCCTGAGTGTACCTTAGAATTAAAGGGTGTAAGATGTAAATGTTAGGAAGAAATACTTATTTTATGACAAGTATATCATTACTTCTCTCTGAATATTCTGTTGCATCATAGGAGTACATGAGTGTATTTTCAATACATCAATACATGAATGTATTTTCCTCTTTCAGGATATATTAGGGATTCTTCCAGTTGGCAGCCCACTGACATCTAGCATCTCCTCTAGCATTACTTCTAGTTTGGCAGCAACACCACCAAGCCCAGCAGGCACCAGCAGTGTACCAGGCATGAATGCCAATGCCCTTCCTTTCTACCCAACTAGTGACACTGTGGAGTCCGTGATAGGTAATACTGCCTATGCACATTGATGGTGCAGGGAATCCAGAAGAAGAATATCCATTATGGGTGGGAAGCTTTTGGTTGTTTTATTTAGAGGACTTACAGTAGAAACTACGCTTTATTGCTTTGTGACTTGGCTGATGACTTGCATTTAATATGAACTCTTTCATATTTCATAAATTAAATTATAGAACAATCTTACGTAACAGCTCCCATAGCTGAATTCTGTAAAAAAAAATATTGCAAAAACCACAAGCAGTCCTTTATCTTTTTAAAGGCTAATAAATTTATTGTGGAATAAGTTTTTATACAACAATAAACTTATTGGATTGTGACACAACTCTGCTGTTTTTGCTAGAGCAGACAATGTGACAGGATGGTCAGTGGAAGATCATGATTGCTCCTTAATCTCTGTGTATATGTGTGTGTAGATCTTGTTTGATGTTCTTCATCATATCCTATATTTCCTAAACTCATAAGTCACCAAATTGGCTCAGTGTGCCATTGTGTGGGCCAATCCACTAAAAATTCAGTCCTGTGACATGTATAATCTGTTACTGAGCAGCTGTTTTTATAAATATTAAAAAGATGAAACTTTTCCATTTATGACAGCAATAACAAAACATTTCAAGTGCAGAATTTTTAAAAGATTTTATTTACATTTCTGTTTAAGGGTTCGTATGTTATCATATTTAAATTTTGAAGACTTTCCAAGAAGAGTAAGAGTGCAGATTGTACAGGGATTACCATTTCTCTTTTTTTAACGTATTATTGTTATTTTTATGGCTGATTGCACAGTCAGCCAGATTTTTAAACTGGATTTGGGATGTTTGTCCACTGAGCCCTTCCCAAGAACCTGGAAGAGAAGAATATTGTTTAATGATATTAAAGGTATCATCGCAAGATGTATTCTGTTCCAAGTAAAGCTGCCTTTTGCAATTGACTTATTATTATTATTATTATTATTATTATTATTATTATTATTATTATTATTATTATTATTATTATTATTATTGATATTTAGCATTGTTTGATACATGTCTCTTATTCTCCAGGTAACCTATTATCATTTTTATTAACTGTTGATGTTCTATTACAGGCCTGGAATGATACAAATAAAAGAGACAACTCTTGCCACTAAATTAAAACACTTACGAAGGATCTGGTGGGGGATATGTTTCTTAATTCTAGACAGGGACGTTCTTACACTTTCTAATAGGAAATTGCTTAGGAAATCTGAAATCCTTTTATGTGCTTTCTAAATGCTCAAGAAGTAATCTTCCAGGCAGTACTTCAAAACTGAATATAAACTATGCAGGAGGGTGAGGGAGGGGAAACATCCATTTTCAGTATCTAAAATTGTTTTATTATTTATATTATAGTCTTTATCTTTCTGAAACGACAAGAATGTCACGCATATAGCACAACCCATGCTATGCTTTGTAAGACAACATTTGACAAGACATTAAATACATTGGCTAGGAATACCCCCAGGGATGATCCTGTGCAGGTTTGCTCCATCTCATCCCCAACTGGCAGTGTCCGTGCTACATGGCTGGCTCATTATTGGGCCACTGCTGGCTATAGCCTGTTTCATAGGATATGCTAATTCATTTCCCCTTCCCCCCCCCACCTACACACACCCACTTATATTACTGCCATACACATACCCTTCTTTCCACTACCATACTTGCACCTCATTCCTATTGCCATCTCCTCTATCATTAATTGCAATCCAAGTTGCTCTCCACAGTGGAATTCCTAAATATAGGATTAGTGAATTCCAATCACTATGCATCATGGACACCTAGGTTGCCAGGTGAACTGGGACGGGCACCTGTTATGAAAGCCAACCCTGGATGTACTTCTACCCAAGGTCAAGCTGTACAGCAGGTGTGCAGGGAGATCTGTTTTGCATTGCTGTTATTTCCAGTGTCAATCTATGGGATCAGCCTGATACTGAAGAGACTTAGCATTCAGATCAGGCAACAGAAAAACAATATTGAAAGCTGAATCATTTAAACGACTAATGGCAGCCTTGCATTGTAGATTCTCCAGTCCAGAGCAGTGACATCTCTTTGTGAACTCTTTGGACTTCCCTTTCCCTTGAAGTTGTTGGTCCTTTTTGTAATATATAATTGGTGCCTCTGTCTGGCAGAGTCTGCCTTGGATGACCTGGACCTGAACGAATTCGGAGTGGCTGCCCTGGAGAAGACATTTGACAGCAGCTCGGTGCCCCACACGAGTGGCATCATGATAGGTACATGAAAGCAACAGAGCTTTCTTTGATCTTCTGCCAAGCAGGGTTTGCCCCATCGGCTGGCTGAAGCAGCCTAGCAAGCTCTCAGAACCAGCCCTTACATGACATATTGGTTGACGGCCAATGCGGGACCTTAGAGCCAAAGGACCTTCATTGGTTGGCAATTCGGAAATATCTTTCACTGGTGTCTGATGTCCCAATGATGTTTACGAAATAGGCATGGCTTATTTTGCTTTACAATATCTTAACAGTGGCACACTAAACATGTTCACAAAATTCTGACACAAAACTATCATGGAAGAGGGGGAAAAATCGGTTTAAATAGTAGGAAACAAATTGGATTGGTATCACTGTTCTGCTGTCACAGGATCATGGCAAGGCATGTCGCCACACATTGACAAACTACCGCTTGTGTATCTCATCCCTTGTATGTGGTCATTTCAAACCAGTGTCTTTTTTTTTTTTTTTTTTTTTTTGTTTGAAGTGAATATAGTCTATGCAACCTTGCTATATTCTAAGTGTACAGATCCCATTAGTAATTGACAAAACATTTCTTTGTGAACTGAAACTGTGTGCAAATTGGTAAGTGCCTCCTTGGCTCACTGCTGCCACTACACTTTTTTTTAAGGCACATCCATTAGCTTAAACCACCTTGGTATCAGATGTTTTTTTTTTATTGCAAAAGAGTTTGCAACTGTCTTTCATCAACACATAGTTTTATTTCAGCATATCCTGTCCTTTAGTGTTGTTTCTTCAGATTTGAGTAGTTGTACAAATTAGAATTAGCCTATCACGTGCCCAGTACAGTAGAACCTCTGGTCACGACCATAATTCATTCCATAAGTTTGGTCGCAAACTGATTTGGTCGTGACCCTAACCTAATTTTGGAAATTTGGCGCTTACAAAAAAAATGACGCAGAAGGGGAAATCGGCTGAAAAAAAAAAAAAAATTGTGAATTTTTTGGTTGGAACCCGATTTGGTTGTGGTCAGAAGCGTTCGTGACCAGAGGTTCTACTGTATATATTCAGGTCTGCTTTCTCCAAAATTGGTTCTACTTTGAGGAGATAGTATTCAACATAAAACCATTTGGCAGCAATGCTGTGCCAATATTGCTTTGGGCTAAGATCAGTTTGGAAATAAATATGGAGAATATGGCCCAGTGTTGTTTTTCCTTTAGAGTTAGGCCTTGTTCCCATAAGCAGCATCCTCTTTGGTCTCATATATATATGAGTGAGAAATTGGTTTTTCAGATTATCAGAAAACTTTGTTGCCTTGCAAGCCATCTCAGTATACCATAGCAGAAGAACAGGTTGGTTGATCTACAGTTGCAGCTTTTAGGGTAAAAAAGGAGGAGTTCTGCACCATGTAGGAGTCCCTTTAATTTTGAAGCTTTCACAGGCAGTGCTATGTGTCCTCAAGCATTATTAAAACTGAGAAAAAAAATTATTCTTGCAACACTAACAACTTTCATGGGGTAGTGAGTTTGATTTCTTTTTGACTGTGCCATGCAACTGGGACTCCTCTAGCCAAATGGGAAGGTGATTTACCCTGCTCCCTTTCCTGTAGTAGATGAAGCATAAATAATTGCTGTGCTACCAGTTTACTGATCTCTTCTGCTAGAACATCTTATGAGTGTGTTTCTGCGTGTAGAAATTAAGCTCCATTTTTTTTCCTTTGGCTCAGTGCCTGAATACAGAAATCTGTCCCATTTGCTGTTTCTTAACAAACTTTTATCCTTACGATGGAATGAGAGGTTCAGCTTGCAAGAATATCTTTGGCACGATCTGTAAAAAAGTGGAGATGCCATTTAATTCAAATGACTGTCCTTGAAAAATGTACTTCTTAATCTATATGATTTGACGAACACATATTTTCCCGTTCTAAAAAAAAAAGCATAAATCATAATTATATTCTAATTATGATATATAATCATGATAATCATTACTAGATACTGTAGTTGTCATAAAAATGTAGTCTGTTGAACTAACAAATAATGGGGATGGTAGAAAATTTAATTTAATTTAAACATGTATATAAATAGTGTCATTATGGAGCTTCAAGAATTGAAAATCAGCTGTCTAAATATCTCTTAGATCGTAAGCTGTCCTTTGTTTACTGGAGAACTTCTGATTCTTAACCCTAACCCTAACCCTGACTCCTAGTGTTTTGCAGCTAACATTCAATAGTTTACTTTTTAACCTTCCTTGGCAGTAGGGACAATTCTTATAATACCAGCTCTGAAGGTGTAGAAAGGTGTAGAGATTAGAGGAATATTCTGGATTCACCCATCCTTTTACTGGTGCAGAGAGTGAAGCAAACACCTGCTGTTCAAATCCCTGTGCTGTGCTTCCACTCATAGTTCATGGCTTCTACATTCCCATACTTTCTGTGTGTTCTTTGTCCAGGTGGGAGTTTGCTGCAAAGTTCTGCTCCTGTAAATATCCCTGGGTCCCTTGGAAGTTCTGCCTCCTTTCACTCTGCCTCTCCTTCTCCACCGGTCAGCTTATCATCGCATTTCCTCCATCAGTCCCAGGGACACTTAAGCCAATCAGAAAATACTTTCCTGGGGACATCAGCTTCTCATGGATCATTAGGTAAATGCCCAATGTAAGCATGAGAGTATATCTGTTAACATGTTCACTGTCTATGCCATGTAAGTATTTTCCTTTTTTTTTTTTGATTAACTTTCATTTGAATGTTCACATTTTTGTTGCCATCTAACATAATGTATTGCCCAGTTTCTGTAAAAATCAGAAAAGATTCATTAGATCTAAGGTCAATGACTTTTTTGAACAGGACTATGTTGCAGACCAGGGGTCCCCAAACTTGACAACTATGCTGGCTGGAGAATTCTGGGAGTTGAAGTCCACAAGTCTTAAAGTTGCCAAGTTTGAAGACCTCTGTTGCAGACAAAGAATGAATCAAATAAATTTAGTACAAGTAGTCCTCGACTTACAACAATTCATTTAACGTACGTTCAAAGTTACAATGGCACCGAAAAAAAGTGACTTGCAAGCAGTCCTCATACTTAAAACCATTGCAGCGTCCCCCACTGTCACATGAACAAAATTTGGGCACTTGGCAACTGACATGTTCTCTGATGACTGCATTGTCCCAGGGTCATGTGATTGCCATTTGCGATCTTCCACTTGGCTTCCTTTAAGCAAAGTCAGTGGGAGAAGCTGGATTCGCTTAACGATGGCATGATTCACATAACAACTGCTGTGTTTCACTTAACACTCGTGCCAAAAAGGTCATAAAATCGGGCAAGACTCACTTAACCACCACCTTGCTTAGCAACAGAAATTCTGGTCCCAATGTGGTCGAAAGTCGAGTATGACCTGTACCGTCGAAGACTAATAACAAAGGATAATTACTAATTGTGCATGGATTTCAGAGGAAAGGCTGAACCTTGAACTCGCATCTGATTTAGTTTGGATAGGTGATTTCAGATTGCAACGAATTAAATCTCAAATATGCAAGTAGACCCATTCAATAGACTGAATATAAAAGTTCAGTAACTATGTGAACAGCAGTTCAATTCCCCTGAATTCCATTCTTCAATTCTTGACTGAGGGTTTGAACTCCATAGGAAGATCTGTGGCAACATACATTTAACGAGTCCCAAATAGGGTGAAACTGGTTACTGACATGTCTATTAATAATTTATAAAAACTGTATGAATATGAAATGTCATTAGTTATCATCTTTTAATTCACTCAGAATAAACTTGTCGTACCTACATTGCTTTCACTTACAAATATGATTCCTATAAACAAATATTCTGACACCACCTGAACAAAATATTTCTTTTTTTATGTCAATTTTAAAGCAGCATCTGCCTTATTTTTGTGTTACATCTTACATTAGTAGGCATAGAAGCATTCATTATTTGATTAGATGTTCTAACATTGAATTCTGGCATTAAAATGAGGCCTTGGGACACGTTTTGTGTTTAATGAAGGAAGTACTAATAACTGTAGCGCACTTTGCAAATTTGAGCAGTGTGCTGCTTCTATTATATTATATATACTATGTATGTTAGACTGAGAAATTGAAGAAACATCCCAGAAGAAAACAATAACAAACCAGTTCTTTTTGTTTCCAAAGAGACAACACAGACACTTCCATATAATCACCAGGAACTGAGTTTGATTTGATGGAAACTATATCTTTTTAATTATATGTAACCAATCAGATTCTGATGTAGTCATGCTGTGAAACACATTAATTGAAAACAACAAAGGAATTGTGGATAGTTTATTGGTTTCAGTTTACTAAATTAGACTAATGTTTTACATTCGCAAACCAATATTTACCTAATGTCCTCTACTTTTGCATAGCATAACTGATTTTTATTCCACAATAGGTAAGATATATGAATTAAAAGATTAAGAATTGACTAAAAATTAAGAATTGATAAAAGAATAAGGCAGGAATGTTGTTTCGAAGGTGAGGTGAAGAGATCTTAAAATCAAGTCATATGTTTTCACATGTTCGGTCATACATGTCTGTCGCATCTGTAATCATTTACTTTGAAACGAACTCATGCTCCATATATTGCAACACTTTTGATTTTCAGCATTGTGCAATTTACACACTTTAGTAAGTAGGGATGGCAGATCAGGCAGATTATAAGAGATGATTGCAGAACGGACCGATGCACCCCATGGTTTAAGAAAGGACAGAAAATATAGGATATGATCGAAGGTCCTAAACAAATATATTACACTGAAATCAATACTCAGACATTCATTTCCCAGGATTCCTTATACAGTAATACAACTGCATTGATTTTGCTATAAGGTGATTATATCCAGTTCAGAAAAACTCTTTTCCCTGAAAGGAGTGCGCGCACACACACACACACACACACACACACACACACACACCACACACACACACAC